>MDKI01005233.1:0-24789 GCA_005239505.1 Nicotiana paniculata | reverse complement strand
AAGTCCCTGTGGGTTCGACATTCGATTTAATATTATATTACTTGCTACGATCACGTATACTTGCGTGTGCGTTTTGGGACCAACAAATTCAACATGGCTTAGTCTCATGCAAGTGAAGGCAAAGCTTAGCTTTATGCAAATATGGAGCTAGGGCTTAGCCTCATGCAGATGGAGACAGAGCTTAGTCTCATGCAAGATTCGGGACAGGTCTTAGTCCCATGCAAGTGAAGGCAGCTTATGTAAATATGGAGGCAGGGCTTAGCCTCATGTATACAGAGGCAGAGCTTAGTCTCATGCAAGATTCGGGACAAGGCTTAGTTCCATTCAAGTGAAGGCAGAGCTTAGCCTTATGCAAATATGGAGGCAGGGCTTAGCCTCATGCAGATGGAGACAGATCTTAGTCTCATGCAAGTGAAGGCAAAGCTTAGCCTTATGCAAATATGGAGGCAGGGCTTAGCCTCATGCAAATGGAGACAGAGCTTAGCCTCATGCAAATAAGGAGGTAGATCTTAACCTCATGCAAGATGTGGGATAGGGCTTAGTCCCATGCAAGATGAAGGCAGAGCTTAGACTTATGCAAATATGGAGGCAGGGCTTAGCCTCATGCAGATGGAGACAGATCTTAGTCTCAAGCAAGATTCGGGACAGGTCTTAGTCCCATGCAAGTGAAGGCAAAGCTTAGCCTTATGCAAATATGGAGGCAGGGCTTAGCCTCATGCAGATGGAGACAGATCTTAGTCTCAAGCAAGATTCGGGACAGGTCTTAGTCCCATGCAAGTGAAGGCAAAGCTTAGCCTTATGCAAATATGGAGGCAAGGCTTAGCCCATGCAGATGGAGACATAGCTTAGTCTCATGCAAGATTCGGGACAGGGCTTAGTCTCATGCAAGTGAAGGCAGAGCTTAGCCTTATGCAAATATGGAGGCATGGCTTAGCCTCATGCAAGATTTAGACAGAGCTCAACCCCATGAAAAGAGAACAAATAGTAGGTGATAGCAGAGTATTTCTTAGCTGGAAGTGGATTCAGTATCGTTGTTGTTATGAAGGTTGTGATTTCGAGGCGTGCATATTCCTTGTTCCTGCACTCAAAAAAAATCATGTGTTCTGTAAGGGGGAGGTCGGTCCGTGTCTCCGTCGGCTTTCTTGACTTGCTTTGCCTGGTCTAAAGATCCTGTTCAAATCATTGGGGGTAGCGTTTGCTAAACAGAGTTATTTCAGAAGCAAGCATGCGCAGTTTTCAAAGTCATAGTAAAAAATATGTTTTTTAGAAAATTGGTTAGATGAACCAGTGATTGTAACACGATCCGAGATATTGTGACTTCTCCTGCCGTAGAATTTTGAGGGTCCTCCTCAAAATTCTACCCCAGCTAGACAGACAAACATTTTTGACTGCTGTATATGTTGTGATCGGTTGAACTTGCTTCGAAATTTTGAGGGTCCTCCTCAAAATTCTACCCCAGTTTCTGATGGTGGGGAAAATAAAATTTTTATTGAATTTTGATCCAACCCACAGGGCTGCCTACGTATCCCCTCTTAAATAGGAATCAGGTCGAGCATAGCTCAATTTACCTCATTTGCGAAAACATAAATAATTACCCATAGTATCGCTTGACTGCATCTGAATTGATTGGTTTTGGCCAGACTTCTCCATCCATTTCTGCGAGTATGAGGTCTCCCCCTGTCAATACTCTGTGAACCATGTAAGGACATTGGCCTTGATTTTCTTGGTGACCTCCTCTTTGATTTTCAGACTCATATCAGGCTTGAATTTCCTAAGTTTCTGCTTTACTAGTAGACACATTGGGTTTGTGGGCAACTTGTGAGCCACAATAGATGTACTTAACCCGGTCATATCATCGTATGACCATGCAAATATGTCCTCATACTCTTTCAGGAACTGTGTGTACTCTTCTTTTTTCTGATGGTGATAAGTGAATGCTGATGTGGGTCTCCTTGACAGTTTCAGAATCTCCTAAGTTGATTATCTCAGTTTCGTCCAGGTTGGACTTGGGCTTGTTCTCAAAATCCTCTACTTCCCTGACGATTTCCTCGGGTATGACATCCTCTTCTTCTGAATCACTATCATTTTGTTGCGTTGCCTCATTACATGTCACATTTGTTGGTTCATCAAGACAGGAAATAGTAATGTTGTATATATAAATATATGAGAGAAAATGGTAATAATAAATACCGATCCATTGAAACATAAAAGTGATTTTCAATAATTTAAACAACGTTTTTGGAACGCTGGAGGTTTTATTTAAAACAAATGCAAAAGGGGAAATCTTTTTCTTAGAAAACAACAAAATAAACACTGTTGTTCAGCCTTGCTACCCGGGACTCGTCGGGCCCTGTATGGTCTGACAGTCCAACTCTTTAGGAATGATCCTTTCTCCATAGCTCGGATGGTAGGGCCTTCCTCCTCCTCCTCCTCGACAATTACACAACAGTCCATGTCATCATCCTCTAGGAACAAGTTCCTCCAGGCAGCCAATGCTTCTTCCTCCTCTGATCCCCATATGATGTCGGTTTGTTGGAAAGTCTGACTCAGGTGTGGTACATGCTGCTCAAGTGGATAGTATGGACCACGCCACAGTGGTGAACAGTCATTGTATTCTTGCCAGGTGTACTGATACCCTATCCCAAAGGTTTTACCATGACGTTTCAACTGTATTGGCTTGGAGATACCCTGAAGGTTTTTGCCAAGACCCTTGTCGGGTTCATATCCTCTCCATGCTAGTATACTGTCTATCTTGTTGCTCCACCACTTATCCTTCTCAATGCATTGACCCGCTCGATGTGATGATAAGTTTCTCCCCCGAGCCTTCTTCTATTCTCAACCACCGGGATAGTCTGACGGTTATAAATGGGGTTTCTCCCATCTCCATGGATAATCACCTCTTGATGGTTCCATTAGAACTTCATTGCCTGGTGCAAAGTTGATTCTACAGCCCCAGCAACGTGTATCCATGGTCGTCCCAACAATAGATTATAGGATGCAGATATGTCCAGCACCTAAAACTCGACACCAAACCATGTAGGCCTCATCTGTAAACGGAGATTGATTTCCCCAATGGTAGCCCTCTAAGACCCGTAAAATGCCTTCACATTCATGGTCCCTTCTCATATTTCATACATGCCTTTGTCCAGCCTCTTCAATGTTGTCAATGGGAAAATATTGAGACATGATATCCCATCTATCAGAACTCTAGTAATGAAATTATCCTCACATTGCACGGTAATATGTAGTGCCCTGTTATGATTCAAACCCTCGGGTGGCAACTCGTCCTCGTGGAAGGTGATTTTGTGACTTTCAAGCACCTGTCCCACCATATTGGCCATTTCTCTGCCAGTGATGTTGTTAGGTACATATGCCTCTCTTAAAACCTTTAAGAGAGCATTCATGTGCACTTCTGAATTCTGTCGCAGTGACAGGATAGATATCTGAGCAGGAGTCTGGTTCAAATGATCTGTGACTGAATACTCTTTTGCTTGCACTTTCCTCCAAAGTTCTTCCAGGTCTGTTTCAATAACGATCAGTCTGTTAGAAGCCTTCTTACTGGACTCCCCCAAATGCTCTGGTGTATAGACTCTTCCAGTTCTGGTCATCCCTTGCGTAGTGCCAGATTCTTCTATTTTATTCTTTCCTCGTCTTCTAGCTTCGGCCACATAATCCCAAGGTATAGCCTTAGTGTTGAAAGGCGGCGTGGTTGACATTGTCACTGTGAAAGGCGTGGTTACTTCCACCTCGAATGGAACATGCGCAGTTGTGGGGGGTGCTATCTCAACTTCAAATGGAACGGATACATCTATCTCAACCTCCATTGGCGGATGTATTTGTATTATTATATTATAATAGGATTGAGCGTGACTGCGGGTTTCTTAGGATTGTCACACTCTTTGATAAGCCCAATCGATCCCTTGGGATCCCATTCTTTATCGGTCTCTATCATATTGACACCTTCACCCCTATGATCTGGGAGGGGGTTATTGCGAACGTTGGGTGTAGCTTCTTTGGCCTAAATGACCTTATTAGCTATCAAGGTATGGATCTTATCCTTTAGTGTTCGGCACTCGTCAATGGTGTGCCCTTTCATGCCAGAATGATATGCACAGGTCTTGTTTGGGTTGACCAATTGGGATGGATTCTCCACGGTCGTAGCAGGGATAAGAGTGACATAACCAGCAACCTTCACCCTTTCATACAACTGGTCAATGGGTTCATCAATGGCAGTGTATTGTCTAGGTGGTCTGCGGTCAAAGTTAGGCCGAGGTCTTGGGTAGTTTGGGCGGATTGGAGGTGACTGAAAGTGAGAGGGTTGGGAATTATATGTGTGATAAGCAGTGGCTGGTTGGGAATATCTGGGAGGTGATGGTTGATATGTGGGTGGAGGTGCTTGGTATGTAAGTGGGGAGGTTTGATATACAAGTGGAATTTTGGGTCCTTGGGCGACCATTACTGTTCCTGCATCTTTCTTCTTCGATATACCCCCTGACTGAAATGATTTGTTTGTGGCCTGCAACGCTTCAAAGTTTGTCACCATACCGCTTTTAATGCGCTCTTCAATCCTTTCTCCGAGTTTGATGATATCGGAGAACTTATTGTTTTCAATAACCATCAATCTTTCATAGTACTGCGGATCATGTGCTCTGACGAAGAAATTGTTCATTTGTTCTTAGTCCAATGTTGTCCTGACTTTGGCTGCTTCTGACCTCCAACGAGTGGCATACTCGCGGAAGGTCTTAGTGGGATTCTTCTTTAAGTATTGAATGTGGAAGACATCCGGCGCATTCTCTGTGTTAAACTTGAATCTGTCCATGAAGTCAGACGCCATACTTACCCAGTTGGCCCACTTCTTGGGATCCTGGCTGATGTACCAGGATAAAGCATCTCCTGTAAGACTCCTCATGAAAATCTTCATACGGATCCTTTCATCCTTTCCGACCCCTACAAGTTTGTCGCAATAAGTCCTCAGGTGAACACTGGGATCACCTGTTCCATCAAATATTTCAAACTTGGGGGGTTTGTAATTCTTCGGCAGTTCTACGTCGGGCTGTATGAATAGGTCTTCATAGTTCAGACCTTATATCCCTTTTCTCCCTTCGACGCCTTGAACCCGACTCGTCAACTTCTTGATCTCTTCAGCTAGGTTCTTAATGAGCAAGTCCTTCTCAGTGGATTCTGGTGTATAGGATACGGGATGGTTGGAGTGAGGTAGGGTTTTCACGTATATAGGGTTATTTTGATGACCGGTAGTTTAGGTATAATGGTGATCATTGGTGGAATTATAGGGTTCAGGAATGACTGGCAGGATGTTTTGTAGAGTATAGTAGGTGTTTTGTTGGTACTGTGGTGGGATAGTTTGATTTTCTGGTGGGGTTGTATAATGGTGAAGTGCAGGAGGATTTTGTGGGCATTTGTTATGTGTGTTTTGAAGTGGTGCGGGGTTTTGAGTGTTTGAATGGTTGACATTTGGGATATTGAGTGTGAGGGATAGATTTTCTAAGCTCCGTACCTGCTCGAGCTCACCCTGGAGTTCTAGTATTTTCTGCTCAAGTCGTGATACCACATTATTTGGGGCCTGAGTACCTCGACCATCATAAGCTTCTGCATGTTCAACATGTATGTTGTTGTCTTTTCTGGTGCCATTCAAATCATCCATCTTTGCTTTCCCTTTTTCCTTTTGGTGGACTAGGAGGAGGAGAAGGTGGAGGACCCCTAGATCTAGTATGATAAGCTGATAATTCCAGTATGCGCGAACCAACCTTTAGGGAGTGTGAATATTCAAAAGAAAGAAAGAAAAACAAAAGGTAGCCAAGTCAGTAAGAGCTCTGAAAAGAATATTTGCAATACTTAAACACATATTGCGGAATGTAAACTCGCATCCTATTTTGGGAGCCTCATTGTACCAAAGGTAGGCCTAGAGACAAGTTGTTTTGGAGAATTTAGATGCCAATAAATGCCTCATTTCATTAATATAGAAAACAGATGAATCCCAAAATGACACTAAGATAATAAAAGATAAGTCACTATTGGCACTTGGCCTTATTGCATTTAGGAAAAAGCAGGTAAATCTAATTTACTTGGTCCCAGAATGACCTTCCCCGGGCTTAATCTTTTTGACATATTTTGGATCATGCCGAACCTGGGGACCTCGTTCCTCATTTTTTTCAAAACAAATAAGTTAGCCCCATTCCCCCTCCATATTCGACTATTTATATATCGATGATTAGCATATTGGCATTTAGTTCTCCAAAATTAATGCACAAAACATGGTTGCGTCTGTTGGGATTATGGAAACCCTAGTAGACTTTCGGATAAGGCTTATCTTAAAGGGTTATTATGTGGACAACATACTAACCCGGCTAGGTTTGACTATGATGCATGTACAGTTATAATCAGAGTAAGGTTGTTATGGGGGTCTATACTGGTACCTTCAAGCGGACAACTTGAGGGGAAAAGGCACGGAACTGTCGATTGCACCGCTAATCGACTAGTTTTACCGCAAATAAGCCTTTCCAAATTTAAAGGGTGATATATAGGAAGAGCGCAACCACTCATCAAGCGTTGCTAAAGGATTGATTACGCACGAGTGGAATATGATGTTGAGCATGATTTATGCAGCAGTAAAATAACATGTTGTCACGTATTTGCACGTTAGGAAAATAATAAATGCGGTATTTAATAATTGAAAGACGTTTAAGAAAGGAAAACAAAGAAATAAGTTAGTTTCTGCAATAAAGGAAATCATAAATGCTCAAAACATGCAATTAAATTCACATAAGTGGAAAGGGAAAGGGTGTGCACATATTAGCAAAAGAAGCAAGCTTAAGACTAATTTACAAAAAGCAAGTTTGTTATGGTAAAAGCCTAAAGTCCCCAGCAGAGTCGCCATGTTGTCGCGCCCCCTTTTTTTCCTCGCGGAATTGGGTTTCGACATCCATTTGGGACAACTCCCTTCCTTTTGGGAGAGGGGTATGGAAAGTGAAGAATCGCCACCTAACGGATTTATGGTGCGCTAGGGCACCTAATGCAATTAATTCATGAAACCAGTCTACGTTACCGAAGATTGGGTAAGGGCTTGAAATTACCTTGAGGGGAAGGTGTTAGGCACCCCTCGAGGTCCATAATGGTGGGTCCCAACCAAACTTACTTAGTAAATTAGTCATTTAACAGATAAGCAGTCTAAGCACACATATGTAAGTAAGATAAAATGAGTTTAAAATGTAAGCAGTCTGAGCACATATATGTAAATAAGATAGGGGAGTCCTAAGTTATTAGCATATAGGATCACATCCATACAATGTCCGGTAATCCTTCCTCAACTAGAGGGGTTACACCTGACATTAGTGTACATGTCATCATATCCTTTTACTACCCGATTACCCTCCCATTAGCGGTTATATAAGCGGTTTTAATTAAAAGAACCCTAAGCGTTCATTACCCGTCCCTTCCTTGTGGTCCCGGAGGTGTTTAGGACCTCTATTTTTAGGCAGTTCTAGACTCTTCTAAAATGTTTAAAAAGAAAAATCTAAGCGACAACAAATAACAAACAGGACTGTCAAATAAAACAACAACTAAGGGCCCATGTTTACCTCCATAAATAAACAGCCAATTAGCACGTCCCAAACATCCAATATTTCAGATGTTTTAGAAAAGGTCCTAGAACATGATATCTAAGTGAGCATGACAAACAGAGAATGTATAGCATTATGTTAAGGCGAAGCAGTAAAGACCTAATCAGTTTGCCTGCTGATTTTAGAACCTGTTGAATCTGGGCAGTCACAAATAAACAAAAACATAGTTTTACAAATTTGTAAGGCCTTAATTACCTATAAGCTTGCCTAGGCGTGGTTCAGGGATACCCTATAACATGTTGTCTAAAATGCAAACTGAATTCTGGAAATTGACTAAAGGAAAACAAACAGTTTGAGTTTTAATACATCCTATAAACATGCTTGTCTAGGTGCTGAAATTGATTTTAAACACTCGTACAGACAGGACGGTTATTGACTTAGGCGATGTAGACATGATACAAACATAGTCCTAAAGCAGTATTTCTAATGCACACCAAGGATGGACATTTTTATTAAGCAAAATTGCAATGGTAACTTAATAACAGGATTTATAGGTGATCATGATTATGCAGAAGCGGAATTCCATAACAAATAAAGTAATGAGCCTATAACATTGCCTAGTATGCCAGGTGATCTAAAAGCATGGTAAACATGATATAAACCTAAGCATGATTGCTAATGCGAATAACATAATATGAGCCTAAAGCATGATTTCTATTGCAAGTGAACACAACATATACCTAAAGGCAGAATTTCTAATGCAAGCAAATACAATATAAACTTAAAGCATGATTTCTACCTAGTCTCCCTACAAAAATACATATAAGAATCCCTCCCCTTTACTTATTTCCCCAATATCTGTTTACAAAGGTATTATTACAGACCATAAATAAATGAATTACATAATAAATATAGGCTATGATATAGGGAGACTGAGATAGGCCCAAAGTGAACCTGGAAATACCAGGCCTTCAAAACAGTCCAGGATGCCAAAGTCTCATAGCCAATAGGTTGTCCTGGTGTGTCAAAGTTCCCTAAGGACCTCAGGCATCCCGGGCAATGCTCACACGGAAATCCTTTGAATAGGGAAGTGATTATGTGCAGTGTGGAAAAGGCCAGCCCCGGTGTGCCAGAGTTCGGAGGAATCCCATGGATTCCTAGGCAGTATACACACTGGAGGGACAAAACTTAGGTAATCTAATAGCAGGAGTGAGAGTGCTTGACGTAGGTTGAATAACTTTTGGACATCAGTAGAGGAGTAAAACATTTAGGAGTAAAAAATACTTTAATAATGGACACATTTTGGAAAAACATACTAAGAGTAAAAAAAGACATGTTCAAAAACCTTTTGAAGGAAAAGAAGGTTCATCAAACAACAACATGGTCACAAAAGCATCACATTGCCCAGATTCAACTTCAGTTTGTCAACTAGTTCTAGGTGTACAAATAGTTACAAAAAAAAAGAGCAGGGGTCGGGGACACAGGAATAAAAAACACACAAGAACAGGATAAGAGTGAGAGCATTCTGAGTAACATATAGATGGAATAGGTAAGGGTTTCTACAACAACTGAATTCACAATAACATACTGACCTAGAGTCTAGGCAGGAACAACATAGGTCTAACAGCCAGCCTTAATGCTAAAGTAGTCATGTTAACTAACATCAATAGACAGTAAAACACCAAAACTAAGTGTAGGAATGGTCATGCTGAAGACAGAAGTCTAACTACACAGAATTAGTCATGCCAATTGAAGTCAATTAGATAGGAGTCTGAGACACAAAAGTAAGCATGTTGGTTGGAGGAAGTAAACAGGAAAGATGGGAATACTTAAACTAAAGTAAACATGTTGATTAAAGTAATAAACAAGAAAGGGTGAACTTAAACATACCGATCAAATAGTAAACAAGAGAGAATATAACATTAGGTACATAAGCGGTTAGTCTAATGTAGAAAAGACATGGATATTAACATGAATAGAGCCCCAGAGAATCATATAGATTTAAAATTCATAGTAGAATGAATGGAATTAGAAGCAGGAACATATCAGTTAAGGAAGCAAAGACAGAAAGTGAAGTAGGCAGGATTTAAAAGTCTAGCCTTGGCTTTCAGCCGGCTAAACAAGCAATGAATACAAGTAGCAGAAAGAGAGATGAGAGAAAGTTTTTGTGTGTGTGTTTTAACTATTGTCCGTGTGTTGAGAGGAAAAACAAGAGTGTATATATAGAAATTTAAGAGTAGAACAAATAAGGTAAAGGAATCAGCATTCAGTCAATTAAGGAAATCATAGAGTCACAAAATCCAATCACATAAGGGTTCGGAATAGACCTCCCTTAATTAGGGGTAATTGATCAAACGGTAATAAAATGGGAGTTTAATTAAGGCAAGAATCCCAATCATACCAAATAAAGGATCAGTACAATCACAAAATTATACGGGCAATCAGTTAAGGCATAGACGGCCAATTAAATTCATAAACAAGGAAACAAACAAGATTTATGCATACGAATCTCTAACGGAGTAAAGCAATCAAAAAAACTTTCAAAATAACACTGGTTTCCGGAAAGAATTACTCAACTTTCATAAATAGAAATTAGACTAAGTAAGACCACACAGAAACATAGAACTTAGCCGGAAAGAGCAGGTTTGAACCCTAACAGAGGTTAATTAGGGAAAAACCACAAAAATACTGGATCTAACAAGGAACAATGTTTAAGTCCAAAAAATAGGGCAAAGTAGTACGACTGGTAACACAGAAAGTACCCAAAATCGAAGCAAAGGTTGGAAAAATCAGTGCATCACACAAAATTAACTAAGGTTTAAGTATTTTTTCACAAATCAGTCACGAAGAAGAAAGAACAATTAATCAAACACTTAGGAGTCAGAAAAAACCTTTGAAAAACAACTTGGGATGAACCCTAGTTTAGGAAGAGTCGGAATAATCAGTTAAACCAGAAATTTTCAAAGAAAAACATGTAATAGTGCTCGATTATCTTAGATCTATACAGATCTGAGAAGGATTGATAGTATCAGACTAGGGTTTTCAGAAAAGTAGTAGAGATGACAGAATAGGTCAAGAGACCATAGATTCGTAACAAAACAAGAGGAAATTCTTACTCACAGTGGAAAAATGGCCTGATACAGGCTAATAAGCAAAGTTTCAAACCAGAACCGGTTAGGTTCCTTGAGATCTTCTCAAGGATCTAAGAAGTCAAAGAGCCATGGTGTGTAGAAGGCCAGGACTGGCTGGAGAGGGTATATGAGAACCATAGAGATAAGATATACGTCGATGACGGCGTTTAGCACTAGGGTTAGGTCGGGAGAGTTGAGAGAATAGGGAGGTGATGACAGCGGGTGAGGGAGAGAATGAGAGGGTTTGGGGGGTTAGGTCTAGGTTTAATTATGGAAGGGGAAATATGGACTGTTGATCTCAATGATCAACGGTCATGATTGAATAGGGTATTGGGTCGGGCAGGTGTGTATTTTGGCTTAAGGGTTTGGGCTAATTTTAAAAGGGGTTTTGGGCTGGTTTGAAGGGTTAAGTCTGGAAAAAAAAAGGGGCCATTTATTAAATACCCAAGTATTTTAGCAAAAAATAATTAACAAATTATAAAAAAATAATTTTCATGCATAGAAATGTTTTAAAATAACTATTCAATATTTCAAAAATACAATGAGCCATTTTCTGGTAAAATAACACAATAATATATGCATGGGCTGTAATTGTAAATCTATTGCAATTATAACCAAAAGGTGTAAATCTGGCCATTTGTGAAATAATTTGAACTTAATATGACTATAAATAGCAGAATTAAATCATGAAATGCTATAAAATCGATTGTGATACAATTTTGTAATTATTTATATAAATAAAGTACTGAGATAAATTAATTTATAAATGTAGAAATTATGAAAAATATCAATTGATGCTAATGCATAGTTTTGAAGGTATATATGCATTTTAAAATATTGTAGGGAAAATTGGGTATCAACAGAACTTATATTTTCTGCGTTGGTGTGATGTGAGATTTTCGTGGAGTGGTGTAAGAATGTCGCATGTTGTCTCTCTTTCGTTGGAGAATACCACGCGTTTTTGCATGGTTTATGCATGCGTCGAGGTGAGTCCTAGTCTATGTAGTCCCTACATTGCTCGGCCTGGAGAGGCAGTTGACGGGATGGGCGATGAACTCATTACTTAGGCTTCGGGACACCCTGGGTCTTGATTTCGAACGAGATTCGGATGTGACTCATCGAATTTAGTTGGTTGAGCCGGCGTAGCGTCGCCTTGGCAAGCATATGGAAAAGCTTTTCGTACTTGTGTTTTGCATGTGTTGGAGAAATTGTACGTTTTCTAGGATGGCGCCCAGTTCTAGACTACAAAGATTTTTTCTTAATGATGTCGGCTTGTTCTAAACCGTTTGCCCGTTATCTGCAGTATGATATGGTGCAGGGTGTTTTCCCGATTTGCCATTTTCCGAAGGGAGAAACTTAAAGCATGTATGTCGGCAGTCCTTCGTTTGCGTATTTGGGAGGATGTCCATGTTCTCTGTTTCACTTTTTAAAATAGGAATAATAGGTTAGAAGCAAATGGAATCATTTGTTACCTCGATCGGCGGGTTAGCTGATGAATGGAGGGGACCATTCATGTTCTCTTCGTAGTTCTGCTCTCCGCTACTTGGGTCTGGGAAATCCCTTCGACCCAGTTGGCTATGGGCTGAGGTACGCATCGCGGAACAGCTCGTCTGCCCTATACTCCGGTGTTGGATCCAGATCTGACCTTAACCTCGCACTTGGCTTTGCTGTTAGTCAAACTTGGGCACTTCATGGGCTGGTGGATTACCTCGCCTGTTAGACTTTTCTTTCGAGTCCCAGTTCGAGAGAGTACCTTGGGCGCATAAACATGATAGAAACGTAAGTTATATAACAAACATACATGTGGGATTAGTTTACCATTTCTAAGAATTACACAACAAGCGTAATTTACGAGAATGGATGCAATGTGCATAAGGTAGAAAGCCCCAGATCTGTTATTAAGGCACGGTGTGCTTTCATATGTAAATCAATCATAACCCTGACCTTATGCGAGGATGTGACCTTGTTTGTTTTAGTTTCAAGGGCTCGCCTGTAAGTTTCTCAAGGCTGCGTGCGAAGTGATAGGGTGAAACTACCATAAACGGGTAATAGAGTGTGATGACCCAAAGGGTCATCTTATAAATTAAGACTCCTTTATAGGATTATTAGCCATAAAAGTATTAATTTTAACTACCTCGATTTGCATGCGCAGTCTGGACATAAAACCAGAAAGCTTTTATGTGAAAATATAAGAAATACTAATTTTTAGAATTTAAAGTTTGGTTTTAGTTGACTTGAGTCAAAATTTTGAGTAAACGGACCCGGATCTATGTTCCGACGATCTCGGGAGGTCCGCAGTAAAATATGGGACTTGGGTGTATACCCGGAATTGAATTTCGAGGTCCCAAGCCTTAGAAATCAATTTTTGAAAGAAATTGTTTTGCAAAATTATTAATGAAATAAAGAAAAGAATTAATATTTGAAACCATGGGTATCAGGCCCGTATTTTGGTTTCGGAGCCCGATACAGATTCGTTATAGTATTTAAATGCTATCTGTGAAATTTGGTGACAAACGGAGTTTATTTGACGTGATTCGGACGTCCGGTTGAGAAATAATGAACTTTAAGTGTTCTTGAGAAAAATGAGGAGTTTTGAGATTTAATTCATAGTTTTACATGTTATTTTTATGATTTGATCACACGAGCAAGTCCGTATGATGTTTTTAGACTTGCGTACATGTTTGGTTTGATCCCCGAGGGCTCGAGTGAGTTTTGGATAGACCATAGGGTATTTTTACACTTAGAAAAGTTTGTTGTTTTGCTGCATCTGGTACCCAGCTATTTTGTTCTTCGCGATCGCGAAGGGTAAAATTTCTGGTAGTCATTTTTTTACTACGCGAATGCGAAGTCTGGGCCGCGAACGCGAAGCATCAGTGGGATACCCTTCGCGAATGTGTGCCGACTCATGCGAACGTGTTGAGTAAACTGGGCCTGGGGGAGGAGCCTGGGTTTCTTCTATGCGAACGCGACCATTGGACCACGATCGCGGAGGGCCCAGTTGGAAAAGCATCACGAATGCGGGCAGGCTCACGCAATCACGTTGAAAGCCTGCCCAACTATATTAAAACAGTGTTAAAATGACAAAACTCTTTTTCTTCCTATTTTTCGAACTACCAAGCCCTAAAGACAATTTTCTTCATCAAAGTTCATCCTCAAAGTGTTGGTAATCAATTCTAAACTCTTCTCTTTTAATTACCCAATATTTCTCATCACTTTTCAATTCAAAATCAAGAATTTTCATGGTAAAAATTGAGGGTTTGGGTAGAATTAGGGAATTTTATAAAAATGGGATTTTGACCTCGAATTGAGGTCGGATTCTGAAACTAATTGCATATTCGGGTTCGAAGGTGAATGGGTAAATGAAATTTGGTCTGAACCCCGAGTTTGGACCAAGCAGACCCGGGGTCGGGTTTTAACTTTTTTTTTAGAAAACTTAGGAAAAATTATAATTGCCAGTAAAGTTAGTTCCTTTAGCATTAATTAATGATATTAAGTTAATTATGGTTAGATTAGAGGGTATTGGAGGTGAATTCAAAAGGAAAAGCTATAATTGAGCAGTAAGTGGCCTGCGAATTCGAGGTAAGTGTTTGGTTTAACCTTGACTTGAGGGAATAAGAATCCCCAACTTAATTGCTTTGTGAATTTGCGTGTGTGGTGTATAGGTGAGGTGACGAGTATCTATGCACCACCAAATTATATGTTAAACATGATCCCTTCGTTGTTTCCAATTTATTTGGTTCATGGCTTAATTGTTCTATGCTCATTGATGTTTCTATGACTACTTGGCTTTGTTAACTTGTTGATATGTCTTGTTTCCATTATTTTTGAAAGTGTTAGTTGTTTCCTTGGTTTCTTTGTAGTATATAAAGGTTAAGCGGGTTGACATTGTTTTACGAGATGTTCATATTCCTGTTGGTTTCATTTTGAGATGATATTGGTAAAGTTTATGAGAAAATACAATTTGTTGTTTATAATTGTTGAGATGAAAATGTTGTGAAAGGCTTGGCCTGAATTATGAAATTCCTTATAAATAAAGTGATATGATATGTCTGGTGGAGCGGGTTGAACGCCGCAATAAGGAGTAATAAGGGTGGACAGGTGGGATCGGGTTGCACGCCGCAACAGGAGTAATAAGGGTGATATATATATAGGAAGGAGCAATAAGGATGGACAGGTAGGAGCGGGTTGCACGCCGCAAAAAGGAGCAATAAGGGAGGACACTTATATTTTACTGATTTATAAAGAAAACAAAGATTTGAGAACTTACTGGTTTACTTCACTATTTTTCATATTTTGCACTACTTTTATTTTTAAGTTAAAATTTGGAAATATGGAAACTTACGTGAGAATTGATTATAGCTGAGACCTGGAAAAGGTGACTGAGTTATTTAAATTGTTGCTACAGTTATTGTTTGTTTATTTTAGAATTTCCTTTTTTCTTTATTTTATATTGTTCACATGTTATATTGTAAATACCCCGTCGTAGCCTCGTCACTACTTCGTCGATGTTAGGATCGGCACTTACTCAGTACATGGGGTCGGTTGTACTGATACTACACTTTGCACTCTTTTGTACAGATCCAGGTACCGGCCAGCGTTAGAGATTTTAGTAGCGGTCATTCATCATTCGGAGACACGAGGTATATATGTCGGCGTTCGCAGATTCCTGGAGTCTTCTCCTAGATTTATAGAGACTGTTTTATTTTACTCAAAACAGATATATTATTTCTTTCAGCCCATTATTTGTAGTATTTTTAGAAGTTCTTGAATTGTGACACCAGACCCTAGGTAGTCCTAGAGTTATATATATTTAGTTTGTGAATCGGTTTATTTATTTGTTTAACATCTTATTTATGAGGTTATTCGCTGGAAATCATTAGACTTAATTTACTTTAAATTTGTTTTATTGTGTTTAAATAAGTAACCAAAGGAAAAAAAATAGCTAATCGAATTCTAACATCGGCTTACCTAGAAAGTGTGGTGCTAGGCGCCATCACGATCCCTAAGGTTAGGAATTTGGGTCGTGACAAGTTAGTATCAGAGCACTAGGTTGCATAGGTCTCACAATTCATGAACAATCTTGATAGAGTCTGAGGGGTCAGTACGGAGACGTTTGTGCTTATCTCTTAAAAGCTATGAAGTTAGGAACAAACTCAGTTTTTATTACTACTCTGTCGTGCGATTTTGGTATCCCAAATACTTATTGAACTCTCCTACTCTCTCGCAGATGGCGAGAACACGTGCTTCTTCTTTCACTAACAAACAATCCGGTCTTCCAGCAGCAGTAGCTCCTATTAGGGGCAGAGGCCGAGGCCACGTCATAGGCCGAGGCAGGGGCAGGACTCAGCCCGTTGCACATACTGCAGCCCCAGCTGCGGATCCCAAGATTGAGATTGATGGGGTGCTCCAGCTTATACCGTTCCAGCTGGACCAACTCAGGTCCCAGAGGGGTTTGTTGCTACCCCGGTGCTTCAGGACGCTTTGGTCCGTTTAGTGGCATTATGGAGTGTGGCCCAGACTGGCACATTCCCCGTTGCAGCAACCGTATCTCAAGCTGAAGGAGGGTCCCAGACTCCTGCTACCCACACTCCGGTTCAAACTACTCCTCAGATTCAGACCCCAGCAACCAATCCAGTTGGGTTGCTTCAGCGCCGCTTGTTGAGGGGGCAGCTATGTCCTCAGATTGCTCTGTGGAGACTGGACAGGTTTATCAAGCTCTTCCCTGTTCATTTCAGTGGTGCTACTTCAGAGGATCCTCAGGAATATCTTGATAGTTGTCATGAGGTATTGCTTAATATGGGTATTTTGGAGACCAATGGGGTCGATTTTGCTGCTTTTCAGATGACTGGTTCCGCCAAGAAATGGTGGAGAGATTATTTGTTGACTAGACCAGTTGGGTCACCTGCCCTCACTTGGGATCAGTTTTCTCATCTCTTTATGGAGAAGTTTTTGCTTGTTACTACTCGAGAGGAGAATCGTCGTCAGTTTGAGCGACTTCAGCAGGGCAGCATGATCATCACCCAATATGAGACTCGTTTCGTGGATTTGGCTAGACATGCTATTCTCTTGTTGCCCATAGACAGGGGGAGAGGGTCATATGGTTTATTGAGGGCCTTTCTTAGCCCATCAGGTTGCAGATGGCCAAGGAGACAGGGACCGAGATTTATTTTCAGGATGCAACTAATGTGGCTAGGAGAGTTGAGTCGGTGCTCCCGATGGGAGGTCAGGGGTCTGACAAGATTATGCGGTGCCTCGTCTGGAGACGGAGATACTCAGGGTAGAGGCCATTCTTCCGGGCCATTTAATTCAGCACTTCAGACGTCTCATGATGCTTCAGGTGGTCGTGGCTCTTACTTGCCTTATTCCGATCAGTCAGCCCCTATCAGATCACCTCCTCTTTAGAGTTATTATCGTGGTCAGCCGGTTCGTCAGGGTCAGTATCAGTATCAAGATAGTTGTTATGAGTGTGGTGAGTATGGAAACATTCGGAGATCGTGTCCAAAATTTTTGGGTAGTCAGCCTCAGTACCAGAATTCTCGTGCTATAGTTCTGGCACCACCTGCCCATCCAACCCGGGGTAGGGTTCAGGTAGTCAGAGGTAGAGGTCAGAATGTTAGAGGTGGAGATCAGCATGCTAGAGGTGGAGGCTAGTGGCCAGCCCGTTAGAGGTGGAGGACCACCTGTCAGAGGTCCTCCCGGTGATGCAGTTCAGGGTAGTGGGGCCCAGCCCCGATTATATGCATTTCCAGCCAGATCCGAGGCGGAGTCCTCCGATGCAGTTATCACAGGTACCATTTCAGTTTGTAATAAAGATGCTTCAGTTTTGTTTGATCTGGGGTCTACTTGTTCTTATGTGTCATCCTATATTGCCTCGTATTTGGTTATGCCCCGCGATTCTTTGAGTGTCCCTGTTTATGTGTCTATGCCAGTGGGGGATGCTATTGTTGTAGATTGTGTATATCGTTCGTGCGTAGTCATTATTGAGGGCCTTGAAACTAGTGTAGACCTTTTGCTTCTTGACATGGTCGATTTTGATGTCATATTGGGCATGGATTGGTTGTCACCTTATTATGTCATCCTGGACCGTCACGCCAAGACAGTTACTTTAGCTTTGTCAGGATTGCCTCGGTTAGATTGGAAAGGGACTCATGGTCATTCCCCTATCAGAGTGATTTCTTATGCCAAGGCCCGTCGCATGGTTGAGAAAGGATGTTTGACTTATTTGGCTCATATCCGTGATTATGATGCTGAGATTTCTTCAATAGAGTCAGTGCCTATTGTTCGGGAGTTTGCCCAAGTGTTTCCTGCAGACCTCCCGGGGATGCCACCCAACAGGGATATCGATTTTTGTATTGAGGTTGCTCTGGGCACTCAGCCCATTTCTATTCCTCCATACTGGATGGTCCCACCAGAATTGAAAAACAGTTGCAAGCCCTGCTTGATAAAGGTTTTGTCAGGCCTAGTGTCTTGCCCTGGGGTGCACCGGTTTTGTTTGTAAAGAAGAAGGATGGATCGATGAGGATGTGTAAAGATTACCGGCAGTTGAATAAAGCTACTATCAAGAATAAGTATCCATTGTCGAGAATTGATGATTAATTTGATCAAATTTCGGGTGCATATGTTTTTGAAGATTAATCTGAGATCCGGCTACCATCAGTTGAAGATTAGGGCATCTGATATTCCTAAAACAGCCTTTCGGACAAGGTATGGGCACTACGAATTTTTGTTGATGTCTTTTGGCTTGACTAATGCCCCAACAGCCTTTATGGATTTGATGAATCGAGTTTTCAAGCCTTATCTAGATTCCTTCGTAATCGTGTTCATTGATGATATTTTTATATACTCCCGCAGTCGGGAGGAGCATGAACAGCACCTCCGTATAGCACTCTAGACATTGAGGGATAATCAGTTATATGTAAAATTTTCAAAGTGTGAGTTCTGGTTAGACTTAGTAGATTTCTTGGGTCACTCCATATCAATAGAGGGTATTCAGGTATATTCTAAGAAGATAGGGGCAGTCAAGAACTGGCCTAGACCCACTTCAGCCACGGAAATCAGGAGCTTCTTAGGTTTGGCGGGTTATTACTGTCATTTTGTGGAGGGGTTTTCATCCATAGCATCCCCGATGACTAAATTGACTCAGAAAGGTGCCCCATTTAAATGGTCAGATGAGTGCGAGGTGAGCTTTCAGAAGCTCAAGACGGCCTTGACTTCAGCACCGGTGTTGGTGTTACCATCAGACTCAGGTTCTTTCACAGTGTATTGTGATGCTTCCCGAGTCGGACTTGGAGCAGTATTGATGCAGGATGGAAGGGTGATTGCATATGCGCCTAGGCAGCTGAAAGTCCATGAGAAGAATTATCATGTTCATGACTTAGATTTTGAAGCCATTGTTCATGCATTGAAAATTTGGAGGCACTATCTTTATGGCGTGTCGTGTGAGGTTTTCACTGACCATCGCAGTCTCCAGTACTTATTCAAGCAAAAGGATCTAAATTTGAGGTAGCGGAGATGGTTAGAGTTACTGAAGGATTATGATGTCACTATATTATAACATCCCGGGAAGGCCAACGTGGTGGCTGATGCATTGAGTAGAAAGGCGGTGAGTATGGTCAGCCTTGCTTATTTTCCAGTCGGTGAGAGACTGATTCAGACTTTGGCTAATCAGTTCATGAGGTTGGATATTTCGCCAGCAGTGTTCTAGCTTGTATAGTCGCTCGGTCTTCTTAATTGAGCGCATCCGAGAGCGGCAGGATGATGACTCGCATTTGATGGTTCTTAGGGACACAGTTCGGCTTGGTGGTGCCAAGCAGGTTACAGCTGGAGATGACGGTGTCTTGAGGATGCAGGGTCGTATATGTGTGCCTAATGTTGACGGCCTTCGTGAGTTGATCCCTGAGGAGGCTCACAGTTCTAAGTATTCCATTCACCCAGGTGCAGCTAAAATGTACCAAGACTTGAGGCAGCATTATTGGTGGATAAGTATGAAGAAGGACATTGTTGTGTATGTGGCTCGTTGCTTAAATTGTCAGCAGGTAAAGTATGAGCATCAGAGACCAGTTGGTTTGCTTCAGCAGATAGAGATTCCTGAGTGGAAGTGGGAGCGTGTCACTATGGACTTCGTTGTTGGACTCCCACGAACTCAGAGGAAATTTGACGTAGTTTGGGTTATTGTGGATAGGCTGACTAAATCAACACATTTCATTCATGTGGCAAGCACTTATACTTCGAAGAAGTTGGCAGAGATATATATATTCGAGATATTGTTCGTCTTCATGGTGTGCCCGTGTCTATCATTTCTGATCGAGGTACGCAGTTTACTTCGCACTTTTGGAGGGCAGTTCAGCGTGAGTTGGGTACTCGAGTTGAGTTGAGCACAGCATTTCATCCTCAGACGGACGGGCAATCCGAGCGTACTATTCAGATTCTAGAGGATATGTTCCGCGCTTGTGTTATTGACTTTGGAGGTTTTTGGGATCAGTACCGTTAGCGAAGTTTGCCTACAATACTAGTTATTAGTCGATCATTCAGATGGCTCCCTATGAGGAGTTATATGGTAGACAGTGTAGATCGCCAGTTGGTTGGTTTGAGCCGGGAGAGGCTCGGTTATTGGGTACGGAATTAGTTCAAGAGGACTTAGATAAGGTCAAGATTATACAGGATCGGCTTCGTGTAGCTCAGTCCAGGGTTCGTGATGTGGCATTCATGGTTGGGCCCTAGGTATATTGGGCCATTTGAGATTCTTGATAGAGTGGGGGAGGTAGTTTATAGACTTGCACTGCCTCCAGGGTTATTCTCCGTTCATCCGGTATTTCATGTATCTATGCTCTAGAAATATCATGGTGACCCGTCCCACGTGTTAGATTTCAGCTCTGTCCAATTGGACAAAGATTTGACTTATGAGGAAGAGTCGGTAGTCATTCTAGACCGGCAGGTTCGTTAGTTGAGATCAAAGAGTTACCCTTTAGTTCGAGTGCAGTGGAGGGGTCAGCCTATTGAGGCAGCTACTTGGGAGTCCAAGTCGGACATGCAGAGTAGATATCCCCACTGGTTTTCCAGTTCGGGTAATTTTCTATGTCCGCATCTTATAAATTAAGAATCTGTTCTAGGCTTATTAGCCATAAAAATATTAATTTTAACTACCTCTATTTGCGTGCGCAGTCCGGGGCATGAAATCAGAAAGCTTTTATGTGAAAATATAAGAAATACTAATTTTTAGAATTTAAAGTTTGGTTTTAGTTGACTTGAGTCAACATTTTGAGTAAACGGACCCGGATTTGTGTTCCGATGATCCCGGAAAGTCCGCAGTAAAATATGGAATTTGGACGTATGCCCGGAATTGAATTCCGAGGTCCCAAGCCTTAGAAGTCAATTTTTGAAAGAAATTATTTTGCTGAATTATTAATGAAATAAAGAAAAGAATTAATGTTTGGAACTACGGGTATCGGGGCTGTATTTTGATTCCGGATCCCGGTACAGATTCGTTATAGTATTTAAATTCTATCTATGAAATTTGGTGAGAAACGTAGTTTATTTGACGTGATTCGGACGTCCGGTTGAGAAATAATGAACTTTAAATGTTCTTGAGAATAATGAGGAGTTTTGAGGTTTAATTCATAGTTTTACATATTATTTTTATGATTTTATTGCATGAGTAAGTCCGTATAATATTTTTAGACTTACGTGTATGTTTGGTTTGGAGCCCCGAGGGCTTGAGTGAGTTTCGGATAGACCACGAGGTATTTTTACACTTAGAAAAGTTTGTTGTTTTACTGCATCTGGTGCCGAGCGATTTTGTGCTTCGCGATCGTGAAGATACTCCCGCGATCGCGAAGGATAAAATTCCTAGGAGTCGTTTTTGTACTACGCGAACGTGAAATCTGGGCCGCGAACGCGAAGCATCGGTGGGATACCCTTCGCGAACGCACGCCGACTCATGCGAACGCATTGAGTAAACTGGGCCTGGGGGAGGATCCTGGGCTTCTTATATGCGAACGCGACCATTGTGCCACGATCGCGGAGGGCCCAGTTGGTAAATCATCACGAACGCGGGCAGGCTCACGCGATCGCGTAGAAGGCCTGCCCAGCTATATTAAAACAGTATTAAAACGGACAGAACTCTTTTTCTTCCTATTTTTCGAACTACCAAGCCCTAAAGACGATTTTCTTCATCACAGTTCATCCCCAAAGTGTTGGTAATCAATTCTAAACTCTTCTCTTTCAATTACCCAATATTTTTCATCACTTTACAATTCAAAATCAAAAACTTTCATGGTAAAAATTGAGGGTTTGGGTAGAATTAGGGAATTTTGTAAAAATGGGATTTTGACCTCAAATTGAGGTCGGATTTCGAAACTAATTGCATCTTTGGGTTCGTGAGTGAATGGGTAAACGGAATTTGGTCCGAACCTCGAATTTGGACCAAGCAGGCCCGGGGTCGGGTTTTAACTTTTTTTTAGAAAACTTAGGAAAAATTATAATTTTCAGTAAAGTTAGTTCCTTTAGCATTAATTAATGATATTAAGTTAATTATGGTTAAATCCGAGGGTATTGGAGGTGAATTCAAAAGGAAAAACTATAATTGAGCAGTGAGTGGCCTGCGAATTTGAGGTAAGTGTTTGGTTTAACCTTGAATTGAGGGAATAGGAATCCCCAACTTAATTGCTATGTGAATTTGCATGTGTGTGGTGTATAGGTGAGGTGATGAGTATCTATGCACCACTAAATTATCTGTAAACTTGATCCCTTCCCGATTTCCAATTTATTTGGTTCATGGCTTAATTGTTCTATGCTCATTGATGTTTATGACTACTTGGCTTGTTGATAAGTCTTGTTTCCATTATTTTGGAAAGTGTTGGTTGTTTTCTTGGTTTCTTTGTAGTATATAAAGGTTGAGAGGGTTGACATTATTTTACGAGATGCTCATTTTTCTGTCGGTTTCATTTTGAGATGATATTGGTGAAGTTTATGAGAAAATACAGTTTCTTGTTTATAATTGTTGAGATGAAAATGTTGTGAAAGGCTTGGCCTGAATTGTGAAATTATTTATAAATAAAGTGATATGATATGTCTGGTGGGAGGGAGTTGCACGCCGCAACAAGGAGTAATAAGGGTGATATATATATAGGGAGGAGCAATAAGGACAGGTGGGAGCGGGTTGCACGCCGCAACAAGGAGAAATAAGGAAGGACACTTATATTTTACTGATTTTTAAAGAAAACAAAGATTTGAGAACTTACTGGTTTACTTCACTATTTTTCATATTTTGCACTACTTTTATTTTTAAGTTAAAGTTTGGAAATTTAGAAACTTACGTGAGAATTGATTATAGCTGAGACCTGGAAAAGTTGACTGAGTTATTTAAATTGTTGCTACAGTTATTGTTTGTTTGTTTTAGAATTTTCTTTTTGCTTTATTTTATATTGTTCACAGGTTATATTGTAAATGCCCCGCCGTAGCCTCGTCACTATTTCGTTGAGGTTAGGCTCGGCACTTACTCAGTACATGGGGTCGGTTGTACTGATACTACACTCTGCACTCTTTTGTGTAAATCCAGGTACCGGCCAACGTTAGAGATTTTAGTAGCGGTCATTCATCATTCGGAGACACAAGGTATATCTGTCGGCGTTCGCAGATTCCTGGAGTCTTCTCCTAGCTTTATAGAAACTGTTTTATTTTACTCAAAACAGATATATTATTTCTTTCAGCCCATTATTTGTAGTATTTTTAGAAGTTCGTAAATTATGGTACCAGACCCTGGGGTAGTCTTAGAGTTATATATATTTAGTTCGTGGCTCGGTTTATTTATTTGTTTACCATCTTATTTATGAGGTTATTCGCTGGAAATCATTAGACTTAGTTTACTTTAAAATTTGTTTTATTGTGTTTAAATAAGTAACCAAAGGAAAAAAAATAGCTAATCGAATTCTAACATTGGCTTGCCTAGCAAGTGTGGTGTTAGGCGCCATCACGATCCCTAAGGTTGGGAATTTGGGTCGTGACATATAGCTAAGGCCAAATTTAGATCTAAAGGAAACTAAGACTTTGGCTAGAAAATCTCCACAGACGGCGCAAAATTATTTGACCAAAAAGTTTTCAAGTCTTTTTGCTAAACTAAATAAAGTGATGGGAAGAAGGATAAACTC
Source organism: Nicotiana paniculata (assembly GCA_005239505.1). Classification (NCBI taxonomy): domain Eukaryota; kingdom Viridiplantae; phylum Streptophyta; class Magnoliopsida; order Solanales; family Solanaceae; genus Nicotiana; species Nicotiana paniculata. Next base: position 936 of record MDKI01005233.1, on the reverse strand, counting down.
TAGCCAAAGAAAATTAACTCTAGATCAAAAAATGATAAGCAAGACTAGCTAGACAAGGTTAAACTTGAGAATCAATTAAGACCATAATGGAGATCTAAGATATGCGATGAGATAGCGCTCTTGACAGTATCACTTCATAATACAAATTGAAGGAGGAAGAAAAGGTTCACCAATCGTGGCCACGAGGCATGTGTTCATTTATTCAATAATGACGATTCTAAGAAAAATAGCAAGGTTCTGAGCCCTCTCTTTTTTATAAGGTAGACTCTCAAGTCCCCCTCTATTGTAAGTGAAGTAGCGTGTGATATTGGAGTCTCCCCCTTTCTATTCATTCTCTCACCCAGTATTTATACAAGGTATTCTCATTTACCCAACGGTTCTTCGCCATGGTACCTAAGTCTTTTGATCATATTTTAGATTGACCCTCTGAAACGTCGTAACGTCTACTTCGCCGTGCAGGCCTTCTGAGTGTACGACCTCGGTCGTGGCCGAGGTACTCGTCGCTATAGTGCCTCATAAATACAACTCCGGCTTACTCCACCCTTTGTCGTTCCTTTCTATGTGGATTCCCTTTTGATCAGATTTAGACTCATACAATAAGTAAGGATAAAAATACATTTTTATTACTCAGTATAATTTAATTTTATTACACCTGTCGTATCTGACACTTTTTATTAAAAACGTACTTTATTAGGACCTTTTTCGGGCTAACTTTTTTTTAATTAATGGATAAATTTCGTGTAAATATAGGGACTTTTGCATCCGTACCCACTTTTTGTGCCACGTTTTAACTTATACCCGCTTTGTAAAAAAGATTGCACCCGTACCCGCTTTTGCGCATAACTTCAGCATGCGGGGCTGAAGTAGCAAAGGCAATTGATGTGTGGCTAGAATTCGTGATTTTAAGCATTATTTACCTCGCATTTTATGTACTTT
>MDKI01208051.1:0-59724 GCA_005239505.1 Nicotiana paniculata | reverse complement strand
TGATCTGGTTTATTTTTGCACTTCATATTTGTGAACATGAAAGTCTAAAATAAGTGGTATTTCTTTATACCATTATAAGGTTGTTGCTACAAATGATGATGCCGAAGCAATTCTGAAGCATCTGGACTCGCCGTCCTTCTTGGAACGACCACTAGACAAGCTCGAGCATGTGTCCATTAGTTGTTATGAGAGTGCAAAAGCTGAATTGCATTTTGCAAAGCAATCTGCATAATTTCCATAGTATCTTTTTTAAGTTAGAACATTTTATTCGGATTGGGTTAGTGTTTGAAGCGGGTTAGTCCGAAAAATGGGTAGATGTTGGTGGGTCTTTCTAATAGCTTAAATGTTTTAATTTCGGCCAATAAGATGTTGTCACGTGGATTTAAATAATTATTATTTTTAATTCACCATTGACTTAAGGATCAAAGGGTATAAGTAAACCAAAAAGGTAGATGGAAGGGTATATTTGCCCAATAAATAGATGAAGGGTATTTTAAAACCTTTTCCAATAATTTTGGGATATTTTTAACCCTTCCGTATATTTTAGTTAATATCTTGAATTTGTCTTGCTTCAGTTTTAAGTTGTTATGATCTCTTTTACTATTCAGTTTTAAGAATTAATATAACACCACAAAACCAGAAGTTTACTAATGCAAAAGCAGTCACAGTAAATCAAAAGTTTTACTGAGGCAAAAGTAGCTGTAGTAAATCATAAATTTTCTAATACAGAAGTAGCCACAGTAAATCAGAAGTTTACTAATGCAAAAGTTTATGCCTTAGTAAACCAGAAGTTTACTAAGAGAAAGCACATGCAGTGAATAACTTGAAGTTTTCATTTGCCATTTTTAAATGAGCTATTTGAGAATTCAAATAAGCATATATTGAATAACTAGAAGATTCTTCAAGAATTCTCTTATGTTGTTTTATTTTCATAATAAATTGATTATACCTGCTAAAGTTGGGACTAAGACTCTAATATGAAATATATAAAAGTGAATATGGGCCCATTCACCTATCATGTGAACCACTTATAGATGCATATATAAGATGGTTACATGTGTAATTATTGTCAACCTGCAGTTTGGTATTTGAAATTGCTTTTATCAATGAAGAGCATAAATTTCAGATTATGAAATCAAGATAGTTCATCTTGATGATGCTGGTTTATATCCAAGCTAGTTTAGCATTGAATACATCATATTAATGGCTAAACTATTGCTTATAAGAACAAAGCCTCATGTGTTGGTTTAAGATTTTCTAAATTGCATATAGCAGCACTTGTATGCATCTGGTCAATAATATATGATAAGTCCTCCCCTCACAATTGGCTTAGGGTCAGAAACCAAATATTTTTACTATTATCTTTTGATGTGTGGTATATGATTAATTTCTCTACCACAATGCACAAAGATATGTATCCCAAAGAAAATTAGGGATATATATTAGTTTTTCTAACATTTGGTGGATGGAATGAACATCTGGAAAATATGCTATATGAATCGAGTTATCATCCTCACTTAGAAGATAATTCAAGTCAAATGGCAGAAGCATTTGCTGGTCCAAAATTAAATATCATATTTCAACTGCGAATGCTCCTATTAAAATTAAAGTCCCTGAAGGATGAAGTTTACTGTACGCATGAAGCGTGGTAGACCAATCGGTTCCAAAGGTAACAATCCTTGAAAAGGATGGGAGCAAATGATCAAAATGATCATAATAAGGAGGAAATGAGCTCTAGAAGAGCCCACGACATAACATTTCATGAAACTCCAGAAGAAGTTCAAGTTCCTGAAATAAGGAAAGTGATGAGATCTCAACAAGTTATGTCACTTCGGAACCGATACAAAATGATCGTCGACGATATCTTTAATACAATATAGTGCACGACATTGTAAAAGATTGTGAGGATCGGACCAGCAGTCCAGACACTTGAAGATGTCATGTCATTTAAATGCAAGACATAACCTATATGACTCATTTGATTAAAACTATATGAAGATCCCTCAAGGATTTAAAATGCTAGAAGCATATTGTCACGACCCAATTTCGGAGTCGTGATGGCGCCTGTCGTGGAACCAGACAAGCCTCCCTTTTAAGTAAGCTAAGTTAAAATTCCAGTAAAGATACGATTTTTAAACGAATTTATTGATAATATTAAGAATCTAAAATTTAAAAACAATATTTGAAAACTAAATTTAAAACCTCCAACCCCGGATCCGGTGTCACTCAGTCATGAGCTAGTATAACATAAATCAAAGAAAAGGAGAAATTGACAACATTGTCTCAAAATAAAGAACAATAGGTAGAATAAGAACCTACGAGTCCTAAAAGTCTAATCTAATTGCAAATAAGTCCGAGTACGCACTCGTCACCTCGTATACACGGACTACAATCAACAAAGAAGACTCAATCCTAAGGGGTAGTTCCCCCACCAAGGTTAGGCAAGATACTTACCTCTATGAAGAACAAGGATTTCCCTCTTCAAAATTCATCCCCAAAGCACTTTCCCGTACAACAATGGTGTAAAATAAGGTTTAAGTTGCGGAAGGGTTTATTTAAATATGCCCAGTGATTCCTTCACTGCGTCGCGGTAAAAGCCACGCGATCGCGGTTCACAGTAGTTCAACCTCACGCGATCGCAACTCCATGCACACGATCGCGAAGTCCAATTGACCTCACCCCCCACGCGCCTGGTTAACTCTACACGATTGCGACCTAGCTCACGCGATCGCACTTCACCTTCTTCCAAACCTACGCGGTCACAACCCGATTCACGCGATCGCGATGTACAAAATTTGCTTGGCCCTCAAAGTGTTCTACGCGATCACAGCCCTTCCCATGCGATCGCGATTCACAGAACCCTACTGCACAAAAACCAGAAAACCAGCAATTCTCTAAGTCCAAAAATGCCCGTTAACCAACCGTAATCAATCCTGAGCCCCTTGGGACCCGAAACAAAGTTACCAACACATCCCATAACATCATTCAAACTTAGTTGCACTCTCAAAACACCAAAAATAACATCAAAACACAAAATTTACATCGGATTCAAGCCTAAGAACTTTTAAATTTCTAAGATCCACCAATGATGCCGAAACTATCCAAAACAACTTCGATCGACATGAAATTTTGCAGACCTATCAAAAATGGCATTACAAACCTGTTCCAACTTCCGGAATTCCATTCCGACCCCGATGGCCTATTTTCCACTTCCGACCGAAAATCACCAAAAACTAACTTGCGCCAATTCAAGCCTAATTCTACACCGGACTTCACAACAATATTCCGAGCATACTCCTAAGTCCAAAATCACCTAACGAAGCTATCCGAGCCATAAAATCCGCATTCCGAGATCGTTTCCTAATAAGTCAACTCTCAGTTCACTCTTCCAACTTTAAGGCTATTTTTAAAGAATAAGCGACTAAACTCTCACTACAACCATTCCGATTTCAAGCCTACCAACTCTAACACATAAATAAGAGTATAACCAACATATGACAAGTCAAGAATAGTAATTATAATGCAGGTTCTACGTAACGACGGACCGGGTCGTTACATTCTCCCCCACTTACACATATGTTCGTCCTCGAACGTGCCTAGAGTTGTTCCAAATACCACCAAAATTGTTGTTTAACATACCATGCACATATACGGAGGTGATCCCACATCACCATAACCCATCTAGGTCTGATAACAACACATAACTGAAATTTCATTATCAAATCCTCACCCATAAACCTTAGAACTACATTTTCACTTTTGAATAAATTTACAAGATCAAAATCCCCCAACTATAAACTGAATAAGTCTGAGCACACTGTAACAAGTCATATCCGTAACCCAAGATGAAATACCATGATCCACTGCACCACTCAAGCACTCGTGGAGATAACTCCTACTCACAATATTTGCTTATAACAACCCAATACCGGTAAATAACCTCTTATCAAGAAATGCCTCGCTCTTACACTTTCATATACTGCTGATGATGATAGAAACACGTAGAAACTAACAACCATTAATCCGATCAGTCAGACATGAAGCTCCCTCTTCTCAAATAGGAATTATAGCAAATTTCTAAGTCGACTCCCGATATTTATCCTTCCAACTATGTTGTAGACAATTCTGACAATATTCGCTCTAGGTCCAATGACCTCTTATGACATGACACATCAATACAATTCGAAGCCATAACCAGTGCAACTCGTGCACTCAACAACAACATCCCAACGTAATCAAATTATATAAAAGAATCACACGAGAGGACTATCCTGCAATTAATAATTACCCTCACAACATCATGCTAAAATCCTGGGACACATCATAAAAATCAAAACACATGAATCCAATACCAAAGGTCATACCCCTACATAACTCCACTACACTGAGTGATCCCATCGAAACGCTAGTCCACATGAAATACTTTAAGCCACCTGCAGATATCATTTACTTAGTCATTTGAAAGTGCCAATGCCGCCTAAGAATTTTGACCTTCCTTCTAGAACTGAACCGTGAATTCACACATACAGATCTTGACTCTACACGACGCACCACATGCACCAACACCCATGAGCATTGCTAGGAAACACATTTAGAAAACTCATTACCTCATAAGCACCCAAAAAACTAATCGTATCCCTTACCATGCTGATCGGACCCACTACAAAGCGGTCCTATTTATCCAAGTTCCTTCTGACTTACCCTTGAATTGAAAACTCTCCTTGTCATAATACTACAATTCTCAACCTAGATTCACCACACGAGACCCAAGCATAAGAACATACATTCTAATGATCATACGCCGCTGAATACTCTACCAAATATCCCCAAACTAAAACCAATACATCACCTAATCGGGCAACCAACTAATCATTAGCAGACTCCCTCACTTGGCTCAAAGTCATAGATCAAAACAACAATAACCTATAATGCCCATACGTTATCACTGCCACAATACCGCAGTGGGATTCAACTAAATCCTTCATAAGCTCATACATAACTCAAACCATTAAACATCCCAAATCAACTCCAACCAATCCCTTTTGTCACAATCAAGCAATATAAGCACATCTCACCCTCAAATCACACTCACCACATAGTCATCTAGTCACTAGGTCTCGTAAATAAGGACATCAACGGACATAGGAGTCCCCAATTACATTTTCTCACACAAACGAAATCTCGGCACTCAAGCCACAAACAAAAATCCGGCCTCAAGTCCTCCATACTGGCCCCAAACATGCTAGAATCACATCCTATTCATGGAAGTCACAAGCCATCGGTGCACGACTGATACCGAGCGCTCACGTGCGCTTTTGAATACATGAAAAGAGTTCAAAGAATTACACTTCATGTTGAATCAATGGATTCACACGACAAGAGTTCAATAATGTGAGATTTTTCCTAAAGGTTCTGCAGCCTCTCGAAGATAAGTACAGACGTCTCCGTACCGATCCGCAAGACTCTACTTAACCTGCTCATGACTGGTGAGATCTATTTAACCTAGCGCTCTGATACCATCTTGTCACGACCCAATTTCGGAGTCCTGATCGCGCCTGTCGTGGAACAAGGCAAGCCTCCCTTTTTAACTAAGCTAAATTCAAATTCTAGTAAAGATACGATTTTTAAACGAATTTATTGATAATATTAAGAATCCGGAATTTAAAAATAATATTTGAAAACTAAATTTAAAACCTCCAACCCCGGATCCGGTGTCACTCAGTCATGAGCTACTATAACATAAAGTACAGAAAAGGAGAAATGGACAACATTTTCTCAAAATAAAGAATAACAAGTATAATAAGAACCTAGGAATCCTAAATGTCCAATCTAATTGCAAATAAGTCCGAGTACGCACTCGTCACCTCGTATACACGGACTACGATCAACAAAGATGACTCAATCCTAAGGGGTAGTTCCCCCACACAAGGTTAGGCAAGATATTTACCTCTATGAAGAACAAGGATTTCCCTCTTCAAAATTCGTCCCCAAAGCTCTTTTCAGTACAACAATGGTGTAAAATAAGGTTTAAGTCGCGGAAGGGTTTATTTAAATATGCCTAGTGATTCCTTTACTGCGATCGCGGCAAAAGCCATGCGATCGCAGTTCACAGCAGTTCAACCTCATGCGATCGCAACCCCATGCACGCAGTCGTAGAGACCAATTGACCTCACCCCCCCACGCGCCTGGTTAATTCTACGCGATCGCGACCTAGCTCACGCGATCGCACTTCACCTTCTTCCAAACCTACGCGATCGCAACCCTATTCACGCGATCGTGATGTACAAAATTTTCCTGGCCCTCAAAGTTTTCTACACGATCACAGACCTTGCCACGCAATCACGATTCACAGATTTCTGCTGCACAAACACCAGAAAACCAGCAATTCTCTAAGTCCAAAAATGCCCGTTAACCAACCAAAATCAATCCCGAGCCCCTCGGGTACCCAACCAAAGTTACCAACATATCCCATAACATCATACAAACTTAGTTGCACTCTCAAAATACAAAAACCTACATCAAAACACCAAATTTACATCGGATTCAAGCCTAAGAACTTTGAAATTTCTAAAATCCACCAATGATGCCGAAACTAACCAAAACAACTTCGATCGACCTGAAATTTTGCAGACGTATCCAAAATGACATTACGAACCTGTTCCAACTTCCGAAATTCCATTCCGACCCCGATAGCCTATGTTTCACTGCTGACCAAAACTCACCAAAAACTAACTTTCGCCAATTCAAGCTTAATTCTACACCGGACATCACAAAAATATTCTGAGCACACTCCTAAGTGCCAAATCACCTAACGAAGCTACCCGAGCCATAAAATCCGCATTCCGAGATCGTTTCCCAATAAGTCAACTCTCAGTTGACTCTTCCAACTTTAAGGCTATTTTTAAAAAATAAGCAACTAAACTCTCACTACAACCATTCCGATTTCAAGCCTACCAACTCTAACACATAAATAACAGTATAACCAACCTATGACAAGTCAAGAATAGTAATTATAATGCAGGTTCTACGTAACGACAGACCGGGTCATTACACATAATTCAAAGCCTTGAAAAATGTACTCAATCAAATTATAAAGATCTTTATACGGTTTAAAGCAATTTGGGCGCATGTGGTATTATCATCTCGGTGAATATTTGCTTAAAGAAGGTTACGTAAGTAATGTTATTTGTCCATGTATTTTTATAATGAAAATATCATCAGAATTTGTTATACTTGTTGTTTATGTTGATGACATCAATCTTGTTGGAACTCCAGAAGAGCTCCAAAAAACGGCAATTGAATATCTTAAGAAAGAATTTGAGATAAAAGATCTTGGAAAGACAAAACTTTATCTTGGTCTGCAAATTGAACATATAACAGACGGGATCTTTATCCATCAATCTGCCTATACATAAAGGGTCTTAAAACGCCTTTGCATGGACAAAGCGTACCCAAATAGTACACCAATGGTTGTTCGATTACTTGAAGTGAATAAGGACCCGTTCCAACCTCCAGAAGAGGATGAGGAACTCCTTGGTCCTGAAACACCCTATCTCAGTGCAATTGGCGCACTTATGTATCTTGCTAATGCTACAAGGCCTGGTATAGCATTTTTTGTTAATTCACATGCAAGATATAGTTCTTCTCGTACAGGAAGACATTGGAACGGGATTAAGCATATATTGCGATATTTAAAGGGAATTCATGAGATGGGTTTGTTTTATGCTAACAAAGATAGTGCAGATCTTGTTTGTTATGCAGATGCAGGTTATTTATTTGATCCCCATAAGCTCGATCTCAAACCGGGTACATATTTACATATGGAGGTACTGTCATATCATGGCGCTCCACAAAACAATCTATTGTTGTTACTTATTCAAATCATGCTGAGATAATAGCTATTCATGAAGCAAGTAGGGATGCGTATGGTTGAGATCAATAATTCATTTTATTCGAGAAAAATGTGGTTTGGAATTTGAGAAAAAGCCTTCAATTTTATACGAAAACAATGATGCATGCATATCCCAGTTGAAGGGAGAATTTATAAAAAGAGATAGAACGAAGCACATTTCACCAAAATTATTCTACACACATGATCTTCAAAAAAATGGTGCCTTGATGTGCATCAAATCCGTTCAAGTGACAATCCGACAGATTTTTTCACTAAATCTTTGCCAACTTCAACTTTTGAGAAGATGGTATACACGATTGGAATGCTGAGACTCAAGTATTTGAAACAAGGTTTTCATCAGGGGGAGTAAAATAAGCGGTGCACCCTTTTTCCCTTACTAAGGTTTTTTTTCCCACGGGATTTTCCTTATAAGGTTTTTAATGAGGTACCTAGCAATGCGTATTACAAAATATGTGTACTCTTTTTCTTTCACTAGGCTTTTTCCCCACAGGGTTTTTCCTAGTAAAGTTTTAATGAGGCACATTATCTTTAATGAATATCCAAGGGGGAGTGTTATGAAACCATTATTTGTGGATGTCCATTTATTACTCCTGTGTAGATAATCTTCCTGAAGAAGAGTATTCATTTAGTACTCTGTTGAAGTTTATCTACAAGCAGCTGATGTAGGCAGGTTGCAAGCAACTCAATGAAATGATTGCAGCAGCTTCTTATTAAACAGGCAGGTTGCAAGCAACTCATGCAGACAACTTACAAGCAGGTAAAAATCTCGCAACTGCTTCCTTTCTTCTATAAATAGAGGAGTTTTTAGTTCATTATACACATCAGTTCAAAAGTTGAATAATATATCACTCACTCGCTCGAGATACTTCTCTTCGATTTATTTACTTTACACTATTTATTTTACAACAAAAATCTCTTTTTCTTCTTCTTTATGGGACAGCTGCCAACAACCCTTGGAGCACAAAGCTCCATATTTTTTTCCCTTTTTTATTTTTTATTTGTTTTTCAATCTTTCAAATTTCAGAGGTCGGAGAGAAACCCTAAACTCTCTCTTTCCTCTTTTCTTTTTGCCACTGCCACCATTGGAGCACCAAGCTCCGCCCCCATTTTTTTTAAAAATAAATAAATTATATACATATATATAAATTTCAGAGAAGAGAGAAAGGAGAAGACATAGCTCTCTAACGTTCTTCCTTTCCATGGCTTAAGGGAGTTTATTTATCGTTTCTTATATGACCTCCACCATCCGCGGCGGAGGATATCAGGTGGCGATAAAAGCGGGTTCTGCTGATCGAGAAAATTATAAAAAAAATTATTCTCTTTTTTTTTTGGTGGTATTTCTGATCAGTTTCAGAAAAGGATCTTCAATAAAATTCCATATTGTTTCAAATCAGTGTTGAATATTGATATACAACTTCAATTACATACAAAAATTCATAAATATTAACGAACGCTGATTTTTTTCAATTAGATTCTGAAAACTAATTTCAGATTAAATTTTAAAAAATAATCATTCAAAAGTTAAACTGATTAACTAGTTCCAATTGCACATTAGACTATTCATTCCAAAAACCAAATATACACATAGTTCTATATTGACATAGATTAAAAGAACTATTCTAATATATTTTTGAAAAAATTACAAGAAAATACACGTGACTTCACACGATAACAAAAAATGATCAATGTTATTAAGTTTTACCTAACTTAGCCCATATTGTACATATTTTCAAAGCACTAGCAAATTCAAAACATGTGTTCTTACAACCATTGGTTCTAAAAGCTATGGAGTTAACATTGAGAATTTAGCCTTCACGTCATTTTTGAGATGTTGCAAGCACAACAAGTGGCTATTGCTCAGCTGCAAAGCCATAAAAAAGTCCAAGAACAGCTTCACCAGAAACGGCTCCTCGAGGTAAACAGGCACCGGATAGGTCAAGCAACAACGGGTCAGCATCCGAACCCGCTATTATGAAGATGCTCGAGGACCTCAAAAAGAGGATTGAATCAGGTGAAAAGAAGATAGAAGCCAACAGCAAAATGGTGGAGACCTATAACTCGAGGGTCAATCAGATCCTGGGCGCACCGCCGATTCTTAGGGTGTAGATTTAAAGAAGTTCGTGCAAAATCCATTCCTATCTAGTGCAGCTCCGAAGCCCATCCCGAAGAAATTCAGAATGCCGATCTCCCCAAATACAACGGGACCTCGGACCCCAATGAGCACATTACTGCCTACACTTGTGCTGTGAAAGGGAATGACCTAAGAGATGACGAGATCGAATCAGTTCTATTGAAAAAATTCGAAAAAAAACTATCCAAAGGGGCCATGATGTGGTATCATAACCTGCCCCCAAACTCGATAGATTCATTTGCCATGATGGCGGGCTCCTTTGCGAAGGCACATGCTGGTTCCATCAAGGTCGCTACAAGGAAATTCGATGTCTTCAAAATCAAACAAATAGAGAACGAGATGTTGAGGGAGCTCGTATCCCTCTTTCAACTAGAACGAATAGAATTACCACCGGTCTCGGACGATTGGGCGGTGCAAGAAGGGCTTGAATGAGCGAAGCTCGATAGGTTCAAAGCAGCTGAAGCAAAACATAATCGAGTACCCTACTGTTGTTTGGGCGGATATACACAACATGTATCAATCGAAGATCAGGGTTGAGGACGACCAACATAGAGAACCGGAGAAATATCCCAAGGCATAACATACCTCGGAGTGATCAAAGGATGGACCGAGGCCAAAATCCTCTGGGACTCGTAAACAAAGCAAGGTTCGACAGGCACGCAGGGCCGATAGAAGCACCCCGGCTATCTGAGTACAATTTCAACATTGATATTCCAGATAGTATCGGTCATAGGTAAAATCAAAGATACAAGGTGGCCAAGACCAGCACTATCAGATCCTTCTCAAACGAACCCAAACCTGATATGCGAATTTCATGGTATGCACGGCCATAGGACCGAGGACTGCAAACAGTTCGAAGGGGAGGTGGCACAACTGATTACCTTTGAGAGTTCCTCAGCGACCGAGCCAAAAACCAATTCCAAAAAAGAGAGGCAAACAGAAAAAATGAAGCAGAAGAACCACAACATGTCATCCACATGATTATCGGAGGAGTCGACGTCCCCTAGGGACCCATTTTCAAACGAAGAAAAGTATTCATCACCAGGGAAAAGTGAACTCGGAGCTACATACCTGAAGATGCTCTTTCATTCAACAAAGAGGACATCGAGACCTTGTCTCAACCTGGTAATTTCTTTTCTTTTGAATAAATTTCAAATTATACGTGTGCTCATGGATCCAAGTAGTTTGGCCAACATAATTTGGTCGAGGTGGTTGTCTCAACCTTATAATGACGCAACTTGGTTTGCTCGACCAAATTGTGCCCGCCTCCCGTGTCCTCAACAGATTCAACATGGCGAGCGAAACAATAAAAGGGGAAATCATGCACCCAGTCAGCGTGGCCGGCACAATTCAAAACACCAAGTTTCATGTCATCGAAGGTGACATGAGATACAGCGCATTGATCAGAAGGCCATTGATTCACAGTATGAGGGAGGTACCGTCAACCCTTCATCAAATGATGAAGTTTCCAATGAAGGATGGAGTAAAAATAGTATACGGGGAGCAGCATGCAACAAAGAAATGTTCGCAGTTCATGATGTGGCACCGACACAAGCACCTTCTATATCGAAGGAGACAAAAAACAAGAAAGTATCCAAGTATCAATCACAAATTGCATCCTCGATGATCGAATAAAGGACCGTACCGCGTCCTCGGAACGAGTAACTGAAGCATATCGAGGCTTGAATGCCACCACAGTTAAGGTACAATCCTCTCCCTCTTTCCTTCGCATTTTTACACTAACCTATGTGCAGGTGTTCGATTGAAAGGAATCGGAGCACCCTCCATCTCGAAGGCCTTAGGTTTTAAAGCATGCGTCTCTTTTTCCCTCATGTCGGATTTTATCCCAAATGAGTTTTACCGACGAAGTTTTTAACGAGACAACACCCATATGCTACTTAAGGAGAACTCATCGAGTATTCAAGGCTTCTCTTTGATCAACCTCAAATACTGAGGGGCGTCCCCCCGGGAGATCACTGAAACACGCCAAAGAGGGTCTCGACAGGAGAATAATGTATAGGACCAAACGGTCGAATCAACCGTGTCCGCATAGAATAATCGAACCCTCGATGGTGAAAAATGTATACTTGTACCAAGTAATCGGAGAAGAATACTTTATCATCAAAACAATACGCACGTCAAAGAAGTTTGCTATTTTTGCAAGAAGCGACCCCAGGGCTAGAAATTTACTGGCTACTCGGGAACTGTCCTCGACAGTCACTCTATGAAGTCACCAAAAACTCGAAGCCATAAGACCTCAGGGCCGGCGACTTCGAGCACACAAGCCCTCCATGAGGCAATATCAACTCCGACTCGGGGACTGTTCTTGACTGTCGGCTCATCAAGCTATCTAAATAGAAGCCATAAAACCTCAAGGCCGACAACTTCAACAACATAAGCCCTACATGAGGAAATATCAACAATATAAGCCCTCCACGAGGCATAAACTCGACTCGGGGACGGTCCTCGGTAGTCACCCTATCGAGTCACCGAGAACTGAAAGCCACAAGACCTCAGGGCCGAAAACTTAGAGAACATAAGCCCTCCATGAGGCAATATCGACTCTGGCTGGGGGGCTGTCCTCGACAGTCGACTCATAGTCGTAAGACCTCGGGGCTGGCAACTTAAAACTCATAAGCCCTCAACGAGGAAATATCAAAAGTGTAAGACCTCAATCAAGGCATGTACTGACTTATAAGACCTTAAAAAAAATGGCACAATCCTGATAGTCACCCCATCGAGTCACCAAAAACTCGAAGCCATAAGACCTCAAGGTGGGTGACTTCGAGCACATAAGCCCTCCAAGAGGCAACATCAACTCCGACTCGGGGACTGTCCTCGACTATCGGCTCATTAAGCTATCTAACTAGAAGCCATAAGACAATAGGGCCGACAAATTAAAAAACATAAGCCCTCTATGAGGCAATATCAACGGTATAAGCCCTCCACGAGGCATAACCTCGACTCAGGGACGGTCCTCGATAGTCACCCCATCGAGTCACCAAAAACTCAAAGCCATAAGACCTTAGGGCCAACAACTTCAAGCACATAAGCCCTCCATGATGCAATATCAAATTTGGCTCAGGGGCTGTCCTCGACAGTCAACTCATAGCCGTAAGACCTTAGGGCTGGCGACTGAAAACTCATAAGCCCTCCATGAGGCAATATCAAAACAGTAAGACCTCAAGCAAGGCATGTACTGACTTATAAGACCATAAAAAAGGGCATAATCCCGATATCAAAGTCAAGGCTCTGTATTGAACTTATAAGACCCCTAAAAAGCCATACCATTGATATAGACAACGAGGCTATCTCACTCGGGATTAAAAGGCTACGGCCAAATACAAATGACAACCATCATAAGGCTCTGGCCAAACTAACGCGACTCAGAGACGTCCGACTGTCGCCATAAAATCACAGGCCTCCAACTACTTCAAAAAAACCTTGAAAAGAACCAGTTAAAGGTCGTACTAACCCAAAGCGTAAGAGCCCAAGTCGCCAGCTACACTAAAGGTTGTACCGAACTAAAGTGTAAGAGCCCAAGTTGCCAGCTACACTAAAGATCGTACTGACCTAAATCGTAAGATCTCAAGTCGCCAGCTACACCGAAGGTCGTACCAACCTAACGCGTAAGAGCCTAAGTTCCCCGCTACAGGTCGTACCGACCCAAAATGCCTCAGGGCCGATTAAAAACCTAAGGGCCGATGAGCTCGAGTCGAATCCAACTCGAAGACTGAGCATGAAACGGCTAACTAAAGCGCCTAAGGGACAAAGCGTAAGAGCCCACGGGCCAGCCTAAAAATCTTCAGGGCCAATTTATAACCCCAAGGTTTCCCCTCGAAGTCCATTCCAGCAGGCTAAATTGTCGACAAGAAAATAAGAAAAAAGAATCTTTCATCTATACATATATGTGTAATACAAATATGCATTTACAATGCTCCCACATGTCCTTACAAAGAACAAAGAAGGAAAACCTAATCTGCTCTAGGGACTAGCTCCCTTGGAAGCTTTCAAACTCCAGCATCAGCACCGGAAGAAAGGAAAAACTCAGCGTCGATCTCATCCGCCTTGGCTTGCTTTATCTCTTCCGAGAGATAAAAGCCCCTAGTGTGAATCTCCTTGAGAGTCTCCCTCTGAAATCTGCGTCGGGCATACTCACTGCCCCTCCTTTCTCTGTCAAAAGCTCCTCTCAGCTCAGCCCGAGCATCAGCAACATCATTCAAATAAACGGCCACCTTCTTATCGGCCTTCGCTTGAACTTCTTCATCTTCAGCCGGGGCGTCCAAGACCTCGACCTACATTTTCAAGAGATCAGTCTCAAGCGTGGCAATCCTGCTCGTCTGAATCGAGCTAGCTTCTCGTGCATGCCGAAGTTGTACCTCGAGGGTAGAGGCCTTGACCAAGGTATTCCTTTGGGCCGCAACGTGAACGTCTATCTGCACCTTCAACACATGGCAT
Organism: Nicotiana paniculata; assembly: GCA_005239505.1. Lineage (NCBI taxonomy): Eukaryota > Viridiplantae > Streptophyta > Magnoliopsida > Solanales > Solanaceae > Nicotiana > Nicotiana paniculata. The sequence goes on along the minus strand of MDKI01208051.1, from coordinate 45,223 downwards.
TCGGAAATCAATTGCCTGAATTCGCCCAAAATACGCTCTAGTGTTTTCATTTTTCTCAGCAGCTGAAGCACCGAAACATTAGTTTCCAGAAACAAGAAAGAGAGCATGCACTTATTTAGGATAAGGGTTACCATACATACGAGGTTGCATTCACAATTTCGACTTCGATGCATCTCCGTCCGAAGACGTATCAACTCTTTCATCTTCTTATGTCAAAGAAGCTTGAGAGATTTTTCCTTACCCAAAGCTTCCCGCAACCTGGTCTCACAAGCAGCTCGAACTTGAGTTTGTCAAAAACCTACAGAAGAGAAACTTCAGTTCAAAGAATGAAGTTCATAGCTAAAAAGCCAGCAGGGCCGATCAAAAATCACCTCGGAACAGAGCCGCTGAGCCTCCTCAAAAGTTGAGCATGCATCTACTGTCCTGGCCCCATCGGCTCCAATTGAACCGCTCTCAATAAGGGCATGTCCACTCGAGACCCCACTTGGTTTGGGTGGCCCCTGTTCTCGAGCGTCCCTTGAAGTACCATCGAGGGAAGAAGCAGACGATGGTGGAGGACTCTTGCTCTTTCTCTCTCGAGGAACCTCTTCTTCGAAATTAGAAGTCCCAGGCCTGGCAGAATCGGCAGCCTCACAAGGGCCCCCGACTCGAATCGTAGATAAAGAATCACCTCCATAGGAGAGCTGATGTACGCAGAATGACCGACGTATATAAAGCTCTCCTTAGAGATATCATCTCCTTTATTTCTCCGAGAAGGCCCTGCCTCATTGCGAATGTCCTCATCTGTAGAGGATCTTTTTCGCTTATTGTCCTCCCTCAGGCCTTCCCTCTCCTGGAAGGGGCACGGTCTTATTTCAGAAAATACACCAACACTTGCGGTGGTAGAGTTAGTACACATAAAGGAAAGCGCCACTTCGAATATCCCATATTCCCTTCGATAGATCACGCCATTTGCGTTCATCATATGTTAAGGAGGCTGCCAGCCTTCGAGTCCAGTCCGCAAGATCGGGGACCTCCTCCGGCACCCACGTGACCGCTGAGAAAGAGAAGAAGAAACACTCTTATGGATCGATAGGAGCAAAAAACACTAAGGTATGGCATGGTACTTACGTTTGAATTTCCAAGGCGGATGAGATCGACGCTGGAATGATATCGACGGTCCTCACACGGACGAACCGACTCATCCACTATTCGTTCCGGTCATCATCATGACTGGCAATGAAAGGCCTGGTGGACCGGCATCGTAATGCAATCAGTCCACGACAATGTTGGGGCCGATATAATCTAATAAGGTGGCTAAGGGTAAACTCAAGCTTAGCCTTTTCGGTAAAGTACCTCATCATCAACACTATCCGCCAAAAGGACGGATAAATCAGAGCCAGGGTGACAAGGTACCTTTTGCAGAATTCAAGCACAAGTCTGTCGAGGGGGTTTAATGTAAATTGGTACATATATAGAATCAAGAATCCTTCTACATGGGTCATAATATTCAAGGTCTCTGCAGCATCACGTTTTCTCCCCATCTGCAGTCTCTCCTCAAAGACTTGAGGTGACTCTCCTCTATCGACCGAATAAACCTCGATGCGTGCTCTCGATGGCCCGGAGCATCGAAGGATTTCTCTAAAGCAAAGTCTTTCTTCAGAGCAAAATAGTACGAGGTCAACTCACCATACGTCGGCGGTGTACCACCGGCCAGGCTAGGAGCAGAGGTTGAATTTTCCTCTTCTTGGTGAACGAATTTGGGCACGGAAGCCATAACTACTCAAACAATGGTAAAGAGGAAGAGATGAAAACAGTTTCACAAGATGATAAAAGGAAGATAACGTTGAAAGGAAAGATAGTTTTTCAAAGTTGCAAGACTTCTAATGAAGAGGAAGCAAGAATATATAAAGTAAGCGGTGAATATTCAACTACTTTAAAAGCCATTTAATTTTGGATAAGTTGTCATAACATTTTGGGAAGTGTACCAGTGGGGCCACTCGATCACTTCACGGTCATATCACATAAATGGCACTGTCGCACAGTGTTCGAGGGATCGAAGCTCCCATGCCGACTTAACCTCGAGAAGGTGTCCGATCTCGAGGGGGTCCTCTATTGTAAGAACGGGCACCGAAGGGCTAAGATTTGAAGCTTGAAAGTCAACTTTTGCGCAAGCATTGCAGAACAAAGTTTGTAGATATGTAACAACGAGGTATTTTATTTCAAAAAATGCATTTACAAAGGTGTTTCTACAAAAATTCCCCCGAGGGTCCCATATACAGAAAGAGAAAAAAGAAAAACAGTAGGAGAATCTACTCTTCACCTTCGCTGCTGTCCGAGCCTCTTTCAGATCCCTCGTCTGACATAGTTGGCATTTCTGATTCTTACTCCAGGGCCCTGGCTTCTTCGATCTCGGCAGAGAGATCGACGCTCTTAGTGTTCACTTCCTCAAGGGCTTGCCTCCTGGCTTGAATACGGGCATAAGCAACTGCCCGAGCTAGCTTTAGCTCGGCCTTTTTGGATATCTCCCGGGCCCGATCATTCGCAACAACATCATCTCTCTTGTATGAGGAGACAAATTCATTGGCCTCAGACTTGGCAACAAATAGTGCAACAGCCTCTTCCTGAGCACCTCGGAGAAGGTCTTGAATCGAGGATAGCTTCCCCCGAAGCGCCTCCCTCTATGAAGCTGCGACATCATTCAGCCGATCAAGCTCTAAGATTTTGGCATCCTTGGCCGCAACTTCCTCTCGAAGCTGCTCCACCAGGGCGTCCTTTTGCCTTATCCGAAAAGTAGAAAATGAGTCAATCAACACCAAGCATTGCGACTAAAAAAAAAAGTGTGGGTACCAGCATACCTGCTCGGTGAAGTCGGCCCTGTCCCGAATCGCTCTCTCCGAGCTTGCCCGAAGGTTTGTCAATTCCTTCTCCTTTCGAGCATATAAAGCCTCCAGCTCGACCGACTCCAACATAAGCTTCTCATGCTCCTCTCCACGATGAGTCTAACTCTTATTGCATCTTGGAGAAAGATTGGTGATAAAACTTCTTGACCTGTAGCACAGAGAAGGAAAATCAGAAAACATGAATAAAAAATCAAAGAACAACATATTCTTTCTCGAAAGTCACCTGCTTTTGGAGCCTCTGGGCTTCCTTGAGAGGAACTGGGGCATCAACATGGGTCTCCTCATCTACCCCCTCGAAATAGTCTCTAAATGCATCATCCTCTCAACGAGAGGTCTCCAAATCGGGAACACCCCTAACTTGGGCATCTCGTATCTCCCCTGGAAAAAATGACGGGCCTGAGTGAAATCCACCGGCGGCATAAGCCTCTATCGAGGCTTCTTCCTGATCCCGGAAAGCTCTAGTAGCAAGCCCTCCGAGCTCCTCAACATGTACTGTGCCATGTCTTATGAGCGTCTCGGGGACTGTGCCCAAACCCTCCTCGAGGGTCTCCTCCACACACGGCGGGTCCGCATTGGCCGCCCCCAACTAAACAGACGACCACCCAACAACTCTCAAAGCATCAGTGCTTCATTTTGCACTTTGTACCAAAGGGCAGGCATCATCACTCTCTTCCTCGGCCTGCAGGCGCTCAGCGGCCATCGAGGACAAAATCGTGGCATCTGTCTTAGGCTTTCGAGACTTTGTCCTTTTGATTTTGGAGACTCCGCCGAGGCCTTCTTCTTCCCTTTCTTATCCTTGGCGGTCTTCAGAGCCTCTTCCTCACCAGGTGGGGGCGTTCTTATCAACACTCCTTCGCCGAGTCCTGTATAAGCGTGTTATATCAAAAAACATCACAATAAAAAATTCTTACAAAAGAATGAGAAAACAATAGAAACAAGAGTATACTGTGGTTCTTCGCCTGTCACCTTTTTTAAGCCAGCTCGCGCCATACACGTTTGTTATATGGAAAGGCAGAGTCCAAAATGCTGATCCACCCTGGAATGTCCTGTATAGCACCGGGGAACCAGACAGTAGCTGCACATTCGAAAGAAAGAATATTTAGAATTAGTAGAAACAAAATAAGAGGTGGTAGAGCATAATCAATATGGGGATACTTACGCTTCATATTCCACTCTTCCGGGAATGGCATCCTACCAGCGGGGATGACGTCCGAAGTCCTGATTCTAAAAAAATTGCTCATCCATCCTCGATCATTATCCTTGTTGATGCAGGCGAGGAACACCTTGGTGTATCTGCAGTGAAGTTCAACCAGGCCCCCGCGGAAGAGATATGGGCTGTAAAATCTGATCAAATGGTCGAGGGTAAAAGTAATTCCCTTGACCATGTTGGTAATATGTTAAAAAATATATACGATCCACCAAAAAGAAGGATAGATCTGACCGAGTGTCACTCGTTATTGATAACAAAAATCAAGAATCACCGGGTCAACCGATGGAAAAGAAACATCAACGGGGCCTAAGGTAAAGGGATATGTATATACACTGAGAAAACCAACCTTATGCGTGACTATTCTTTCGTTAGCTGTAGGTATCTCTACTCGGGCCGCCTCCCCCCAGCGGCAATCAAGTTTTACCCTCTCTATATCTGATACTACACTTATGTATCGGGACATGGGCTCGCATCGACCCGGTGTAGAAGGGGGTTTTTCAACTGTGAAGTCAGAAATGGTGTCGAAAGGGCCAAGGATGCATTGCTCGATGGTAGGTGGAATTTTTGACTTGCCCTTAGACGGGCGAGATGAAGAAGCGGCTCCCTCTTTATGTGGCATCGTTTTGGAAGTTTTTGCCATGATTACAATCGAGTTTTGAAGTAAGAAGACGAAGAAACAAACATAGACAGAAGATAAGAATGGAAAGCACTTAGTTAAAATTTGAAGGTTTTGAAAAGATGAAGAAGATGCAAAACTATGAAAAGGAAAATGATTGGAGTATTTATAAAGGACCATTTGGCATGCTTGAAGCGTAAGGGTCAAACCTATGACGGTTCGTGGGCTTCTCGAGAATTGTGTTGACAACGACCTCTGCGCAGCTTTTTATGTCACATCATTTAATGCATTGAAGGGACTGGCATCATAATAGGGGTGTCAAAGAGGCAAAAGGTCAAGACTGTTTCTTATCACTTCATTCTAAGAAACACGAGGACTATCTGTATACGGCTAAAATCGGAGAGCCCGATTTTACGGTCATTACGATGCTCAGGAGGCTCGAAGGATTTGAGTTTTGGCATTGAGGGGGCATATCGAAGGCCCTCGACCTCGAGGCAGTGCAAATCGAAGATCAACATGGAAAGGTGGGAAAATTACCAAAGGGCATGTGGTTAAAGCTGACAAAATACACAAAATAGTACAAGCCGTACCATGGAATTAAATGGATGTATTAGCCATCTCTCTTTGCATTAATTACACATGTACTATGTTGATATTCCCCTCATATATAAAGGGGACCCTTGTAAATTTGTAACACACATGATGCTCAATACATAAGACTAAGAACATTCTCTGCCCTCAAACTCAAACATTCTTTACAATTGTCTCATTGATTTATTGTGTTTCATTTATTGTGTTCATAAATTATTCTTAATTCATTTCTCATTATGAATCATAAAGAGGCCATCTTAGAGGCCTTCGACACGGTCGAATCAATTTCGACCGCCCGTTATCGAGCCCCTGAGCTCGACCTCGAGACACATTCAGACCGACCTTGAGACCCTGTTTCTCCACTGCTCGATTTGCATAATCTCGTTATCCTTCGCAGTTATTTGTTTTCTCACCTCTTCCTCAGCATCTACTGCCTAACAACTGGTATTAAAATAGATCACGTATTTTTAGAACCACAAAATCAAATATAATTGTAATTACCAGTTTCAAGATAAATACACTGCTTCAATTGTAACCACCATTGGTTGTTCTCCTGTGGTATGCTACATATTAAGGAAAAGCATTAGATTTTCAAGATGGAGGTTTTACTATTTCTTTACCTACCCGACTAGTCGTTTTGAGCTCTAGTGCATCGTTCGGGGGTTTAAGGCCTTGAGTAGATTCATTTCATGTATTGTGACTTGTACGCATGGTCGGAATTAAATTTCAAGAGGTTCGGAGTTGATATGGATGGAAAATTCTAAATTGAGAAGCTTTAAGATTTGACTTTGAGTGAACGACCTCAGAATCGGGATTTGAAGGTTCCAGTAGGTTCGTATGATTATAGTGGAATTGGGCGTATGCCTGTATCGGGTTTTGGATGACCCGGGAGCGTTACAACGTTTATTGTGGAAAGTTGGCATTTTGGAAGAATTTCATGAATTTGGGTGGAAGTGTATTTTAATGTTATTGATGTCCATTTGGGATTCTGAGCCTGGGATTATTTCCGTATGGTGATTTTGGACTTATGAGTGTGCCCGGATATTTATTTGGAAGTCCATAATTGATTTTGGCTTGAAATTAAGAAAGTTGGAAATGGAAGGTTTTGATGTTTGACCGGGAGTTGGCTTTATCATATTGGGGTCGAAATCCGATTCTAGAAATTGGAATAGGTCTGTTATGTCATTTATGACTTGTATGTAAAATTTGAGGTCAATCGAACTTGATTTTATAGGTTTCGGCATCGAATGTAGAAGTTAGAATTTCTTAGTTTCATTAGGCTTGAATTGGGGTGCAATTCGTGTTGGTAGCGTTGTTTGATGTAGTTTGAGGCCTCAACTCAGTTCGTATGATGTTTTAGGACTTGTATATTTCGTTGGAGTCTCGGGGGCTTCAGGTGTGTTTCAGGTATGTTTCTGGTGTTATCAGAGCATTTTGGGCTACTTTGGATGCTGGTTTTCTGATGCCTGGTGTTGTTCTTTGCATTCGTGTGGAGCATCTCGCGTTCGCGAAGAAGGATTTTGTTGCTGGGACTTTTCTCTTCGCATTCGTGTAGAAGGAATTCTTGTTGTCCATCGTCCGACTTTGGAAGCTTATATTTCACAATCTATAAGGAATAAGGAGATGATTCATAAAAGAAAGTTGTAGCCCTTTGTGTCTAATTTTTAAAAAATTAAACCATTTTGCATTGAGAGTTATATAGAAAACGTTATGGTTGGTACACTACAGGCTATCCGGGGACATGTTTGGAAATCGCGAAGAGGTTTGTGTTACACTGGGCTGATTTTGGTAGCTTATATCTTGAAATATACATGGGATTGGAAGATAACCAAAATATGAAAGTTGTAGATCGGGGTGTCTAGTTTTCAGAAAATTAAAACATCTGCCATTTGGAGTTCTGTACAAAAATTTATGGCAATTATATTAGAGGCTGTCTGAGAAGAGTTTGGAAATAACTTTTGAGAATTTTGTTCATCGCGAACGCCGATGGGAGGCCCGCAAACGCGAAGAATGAGGTCGAGGCAGTGTTATAATTCCTCTATTTAGGACCTTTGAGCCATTATTTCTTATTTTTAGTTGGGAACCTCGGGATTTAGCGATTTTGGAGAGGAATTTCACCACAGAACTTGGGGTAAGCATTCTTGACTCACTTGTGATTATATTTAATGGATTAATCTTCATTTTTGGCATTAGATTATTGACTTTTCAAGAAGAAATCGGAAGAAATATCTATAATTTCACAAAACAAATTTTAGAGTTTTGAATACCGATTCCGAGTCGGGTTTGAATGAAATTAGTATGGTTGAACTCGTAATTGAATGGGTTATCGGATATTTTGAGTTTCGTCGGGTTTTGTGACGTGGGGCCCACTGCCAACATTTCGAGCGGAGTTGACAATTTTTATAAATTGTTAAATTTCAAGCATTTGAGTATATTTTTGATTAATTTGCACGTTGTTTGACTAGTTTCGGATTGAACGATACTAAATTGGGGCTTTAGAGCGAAATTATGACCGGAAAGTGGCTTTAAGACGAGGTAAGTCTCTTTTCTAACCTTGTAGGAGCGAATTAACCCCATAGGTGAATTGATTTAATATGTGCTTCTATTTACAGGGGCTACGTACGCACGAGGTGACGAGAGTCCGTATGTAGCTACTAATTATGCTTATGTCCGGGTAGTTTAGGACCTAAATCATGTGATACTTGCGATAATTTCACCCTACTTGCTAATTTAAATGCTTAAATCATATCGGAAGTTGATAAGGAAATTGTAAAAGGTCGAATTTCATTTACTTAAGTTTTGTACGGGTTACTTGACCGTTAATGAGAATTGGTGTTTCTTTGAATATTAACCTCTTAAAAATCTTGAATCAGTTGTTTATAAAGTATTTTATCTTCTTGTGGAGCGAGCTGAACGCTTCGGTAGCAGATAGATGCATCTATGGTTCGTGCCAATTGACCCTCGGCAGTGCACAATTTATATATTTGTATGTTGGATCGGGCCGTACAACCTCGGCATAATTCGTGCATAAAAATTATTGGAGCCCAATTATAATTGATATTGTTTCATTGGCTTTGAAAGATTAATTCGTTAAATAATGGAACTTAATTTGGGATTTACTATACGGATACTCAATTTAAAGTGAGTAAACAGAATTCCATACTCGATCTCATAGATACATATAGAATTCTGCGGAAAGCCGTATTCGATGAAAGTCGTATGTACGGCTTGGAGGGAGATCTTTCATATCTTTCGAGATCCACCCTACAATATGGGGTAAAAAAGCCAAAATAAGTGATTTTAGCCCTTATAAAAAGAAAACTGACTCCGTCTTTTTTTTTTGGGATCAATATCTGCAGTTCATCCAACGATAAACTTAATCCGAATTATAGAGCTACGACACAATCAAACCCGAACGAACAAAATGTTGAATTGAATCGTACCAGTCTGTACTGGGGGTCTGCCGAGGTAGCTACTTTTTTTTCGTGCTTCTTAAGTCGATGTTGACCTGTATATAAGTCAGATGTTGGAAAGGGAAGCCCCCATAATGCAAGCACTCTTTCAGTCAAGTAATGCCTTTAGAGCCTATAGTATAGCTGCTCTTACTTCGTCTTTCCCTTAATAAGTCATCAAATTTGGTGCCTTTTGATCCCCAGTTGCTATGAGAAACAAAGGACGAAATACAATCAATTCCTCCCATCAGTAATGGGACGTTCGGGATGAAGCCAATCAAAAAAAAAAAAAAAAGTTCAATTTGGATAATAGCTTTTCTTATGACACAAGATTGTTCTATTCCGGGACTGTAGTGAATAAAGAGGGTCAACTCTTGTTAAGACGATACAACAAAGTAATAGAAGAGAGTTAGTACTCATTTAATTGACCTCCTTTTCGAAGTCAATGAATTTCTTTCTTTTAATTTTATTTTGTTCAAGTTGCTTCAGTGAATGAAAATGCTCAATAAAGCGGGTAGGTCTTACTAGCCCTTACACTCGTCAAACTTATTTACTAGTGTGCCACAGAAGTCATGGGTGATCATTTGTCCGATGCTTCGGGCGAAACCAATTCCCAGGGGACATCCTCTTTTGGGCCCTTCAAACTCCTCATCGGAAGATTTATTCGGGCTCCAGGTCATGTCGGAGCCTTCGCCCCCGACTCACAATATAGCCTTGGATTCATCGATGACAAATAGGATATTGGCAATGGAAAATACCAATAGCATTTTTTTGATAGATAAGGATAGGGGGTCTATTGGGCAGAAGTAAAACATTCACTCAAAAATTGTTCCTCGCAAAAGGAATATAACCAATTGATCGAGTTCGAGAATAGGGATCTTCGGATCCGTGAGAAAAAGCATTCATGCTATTCTCTTTTACAACAAACACTTACTTCACATCCTGCCTTGGCCGAAAATGCCACCTACACCCCCCAAGAAGCCTTTTGTGACTTTTTGGATGAGAGACGAAGTGAACTTGACTAACAAGGCGGGAATGTAATAGTAAAGGACCAGAGAGAACTCGAATTTTTTAATCTACTGTCTCGCGATATGTTCAATATAGACAATCCATTTATTCATAGTAGCTGTCCAACGGGAAAACTCTTTAAATCAAGCAAGTAAGCCAAGAAAGGAAAATCGCCAATCGGTTTGCCGATCCAACTATGAAAAAACACCACGCCCACAGGCTCGGCCGAACCGAGCCGCCCGTGCCTCAAGCGACAAACTGGCAGATTCTCAGACTGAAGAAGCAGTGGATACCATTGCTTTAGTCCAGCATCAGGAACAACCTCAAGCTGGTGGCCCAGCCCAAGAAGCTGCTGCTGAGCCCGTAGAGACTGGAGCCAAGCCTGGAAGGGCGAACCAAGGAACTCAGACTGTGGAGCAGCAACCTGTGATCCATTCGGTTAACCACATGTTCTTTTTACTCGCGAAAATGGTGCCTTTAAAAGCAAACTAAGACATAATTAGTTAGAAGCACCTCTTTCTATTGATATTGATTTGATGTGATGCTCTCTTCTCTCGCCCATAAACCATAGGAAACATCCGCAGCAGACATCTTCAAAAAAGCTGGTTGGAGTTGCTCATTCCCATTTTTCGTTTGGGCAGTTGGTTGGAAAGTACCTAGTTCAGTGACACCTATTGCCTTCATCTTATTCAAACGTTATTGGCAGAATGCCTTCAATATAGTCATGTTTGAAGCTTTCCCAGCCGCTTCCTCTAAGGCCCAATTACTTTTTTTATTTGATCAAATGATTAATTTAGATTTGAAATTCCTCTTACGAAAGAATTGTTCTTTTATTTCTTTTTATTGAGTTTTCAGTTGTATTTACATAATTCATGCTTAATTATAATTTCGGCACTTTATTGTTAGCCCATAGTAAGTGTCTCAATCGACCTTCGTCACTACTTCATTGAGGTTAGACTAGATACTGATGTTTTATACTTCAATAACACCCAAGAGGGGGGTTATTTGTGAGGTGTCCTATTTTTCGAGTGCTGTCTCAATAGAAGAACCTGGTTCTTCTTGGTGTTCCAACTTCTACTGGTGCGGAATAATAAATGTAGTAAAGTAAAAACACATAGATTTTTACGTGGAAAACACCTGGCTCAAAAGGAGAAAAAACCACGACCTACTCCTCAGTAGGATTTTCCCAAGCTCTTCACTACAACTCTGAGCCAAAAAACATTTATAAAATAAACTCTTTTGTAAACCTAAGGACTAACTCTAATCCCTTTGTAGAAACCTAGCCTATAGTTTATTGCGACAAGCTTCAAGTAAACTCTGACTTGAACAATGTGTACCTATTACAATTGCTTCTAATAAAGCTGAAGGATACAATATTAAATCACCTACTACAACCAACTAGACTCGAAAGACAAACAGATTGAACTGGTTCTTCTAGCTGGCCAGTAACGTTTGTGTCGCACAAGGATTCTTCTTTCAAAATTTCTCTTGTAATTTTGCCTTCAGCTGTTGCTTCTATTCTGTCTTTGTGCGAATAATTCTTCAGTAGGAATACTTCAACATTATATAGCGCCAGAAGTTAAGATGTTCTTGTTTAGTTCTGATGCAACTCTTCCTTGGTGGAAGAGTTTGTGTTTATCTCAACTTCCTTCCTTTATTTCTATCCTTCCTGAACTCGAACTCTAACCCCTTATCAATTTGCAACCTTTTCGCATTAGGAGACAACCTCTTAGTTCATGGATAATTCACAGATCACATTTATCTCCTGTGCATGTACGGTTCTTGTGCCAATGGGTTCGTTCGAGATGTTTTCCCTGATGGACCTGGTTCAAATGGTAGGCATTTGTTAATCTTCGAAACCATGCAGTGACTTGGGTCAACAAATTCCCCCTTTTTGATGATGACAAACTCTGTGCTCAACCCTGTATAAACTTCAAACACTTTGTACGGTTTTAAGCATTTATCATGGAGAGACCACGTTCATTAGGTTATAAATATCACAACATTTGAAATTTTGAAAAATCACATATCTTCCCCCTTTTCGCATCATCTAAAAGTTGCAAAATGATAAACTTACCAGAGTTCTTAACAATTACTCATGGCTATTGAGGCAACTGCAGGTGCAAACATGATTAATCATCAAAAGAAACCAATAAAATGTAAGTTATCTAAGAAACTGAGACAAGTCAATAACAAAAACAACAGAATTCATTGATTAGTACGCAATTCAAGCACGCTACAAAAAAAAACTAAAGAAGTCACTACCATGAGCAAAAATAACAAAAATAGAAACAGAACAACTGGCCAAAGAGGGGTTTTGGTAGCTCTGGAATTCATAAGGTTGGGGAGGGGCAGATGAGGTTGGGGTCTTTACTTGAAGTAGAGAAAGCATTTGGTGAATAACACCTTCATTTTTCTTCTTCTCCTTGGCTAGTTCATATCTGAGAGCATCCCGCTCAGCTTCAACCTCATGAAGGCGAGAATTCATTTGAAGGATCTCCGCATCCTTTATCCCTCCTTCCTGCACCAATGACCTGACTTTGCTATTGACTGGCTACTTCCTAGATGAACCGGGTTCAGCCTCAAGAACATTGTCAATATAATCACATGTCAGCAAAGTGTTCTTCCCAAAATAATCCTTAGCAGTAGCCATCTCAGCTTTCTTCACAAGAACCTCAAACTAGGCAAGCACAACTGTCAGAATAAAGCCATAAGGAATAGCGTGTGCTTTGGTTCCATTTACAACTCTGTCCAAGAGCTGGATGATGAAAGCTGGCCAGTTAATCTTCTTTCCCCTGTACAGGCACTCCATAAGTGTTAAGTTCATGTAGCTGGCGATGTGCCTACGCTCTTGTCTTGGCAGCAGAAACTTGATCACAAATTCGAAGAGTAGCTTGTTCTGGGGCTTCATTTCTCTTTTGAACACTGGCCTGGGCTCAAGTTCCTTCTCATTTTCACAAAAGAATCTTGTGATGTTGAGAGCTGAGGCCATTCCATCAAGACTGGGCCATATTTTCCTAGTGTAATCATCATAGCCCTCAGTAGGGATATTCAAAATCTCTCCCAGCTCATTTGCATCAAATGTGATCTGAATCCCCTTGACTGTGGAGGTTACCCTGCCATCCTTCACACTTGCATTGGCCATAAACTCCACTAGTTCATTCCTTGCCAGCTTCCTTCTAGGTGAAGAAGCATGTCCTTCCATCCCTGCACATCCAGTGCATTCAACAAAAAGATCATTCCTGATTCTTCCAGATCTCTCACCAACTTTCCTTTAAGAATAGTACACCTGCCAAACATGGTGAGTTTGTCAGATTGATCACCAGAGATTTCCTCTTCTCTGCCACTCCATTCACTTTCTTCTTCAACAACCTTCACTTTTTTGGCCTTGGACCTGGTCCTTTTAGTAGTGCTTGAGGGTGTGACAGACACATAAGCTGACTTCTTTGAAGAAGCCTTAGCCTTCTTGGGCTTGGGTGTCTCAACCACAACTGGAGCCGGCTACTCCTCATGATGGACCAGCTCCATCGTTTCATCATCAACATTAACAACCTCAATAGGCTCTCCTAACTTGGCTTTTCCCTTGGCAGCTTTCTTTTTCTTGCTCTCTCTCAGAGCCCTTTCTAAGTCCTCTTTTCTTATTCGAACAACACTTCTTGTAGCACGAGCCTTTGCGGTAGAAACATCAACAGATATTGAATGTTTTCTTTTGTTTGGGATAGTAGCCTTCTTTGATTTTGAAGTTCTTTTGCTCTTGGGATTGTAGGACTCCCCCAGCTTCCTCAGCATCTCAGCCAATGTCTCCTCGACAGCTGAACCAGGTTTATCTGTTAATTTTTGTAGGCTCTCTAAACCTGCTGCTGCTTCCCCAGCAATAATTCCCCCTAAATCTGTGACTCCTTCATTAATCACAGGAGTGGGGACACAAATAGCCAACGTGGCACCGTCCTCCCTATATCCCCTTACAAAACCTTCTTCTCCCTCTCTCTCAAGATTTTTTCCCAGTTTTCTTTGCCTATCTGGCATTTCTACATCGACAACTGACCCATCCAACATAAACCTATTTTCAGTAATAGCAGTTTCAGATTCAACTTCAAGATTACCTTGCTCAGAACTAGATGAACCTGGTGCTTCATCCTCATTAGCGTATTTGAAGGATTCACTTGAATATTTAGACACATGAACCTCGCTAGCTTTAAGAATTTCCTCCAAGAATCTTGCACGAGAGCTAGAAGCAACTGATTTTCTGGCCAAAACTTTTACTCTTCGTGCCCTGGGGCTGGAGTAGGGTTAGGTGTGGGTTCAGGAGTGGGTTCAAGAACTGGAGGGTTTTGGGGAGATGAAGATCTGTTTGGTGAATGTGAACTGTAAACTGAATGAGAATTAGGACTAGAATTTTCTTCCCCATGATCAGGGTTTGTGTAGGAAGATGAAGCAGGGGGTGGTGAAGACATTGTTATGAATTTACGAAGTAAAGAGACGATCAGTTTTGGTTAGAAGAATAATGAACTTGGTTCGACTTATTATTTTATGAAGAGGGGAAGTAATGATGGCCCTTTTATAAGATGTGGCTATTAATTATACAACGGGCACACCATTTACTCAAGTGGGAGTCTAATAGATGTAGGAGTTTCATTGATTAGATAGTTAAGAATTCCCTAACTCTAGGCTAATTGAGTACCGATGGGACTTCTTGGAATGTGTTCATTTAGGGATAAGTACAAAGAATTTGAAATGAACCAAATAAAGATAGAGTCCTGCTCATGTGTGGCCATAATTAATTCAATAATTGTATAGAGATGAGCACGTACCTTGTCAGTCAGATGAACCAGCAGGGATTAACCACGTTCATCGTGTTAAAGTCTTTAATTTTCCTCAATTTACATAGATAGAAAAACATCATTAGCAACCAGGGAATCATATTAATACATGGCAAGTGAGTATGACAGTAAAGTCATGATACTGAGCAATGGTTAGTCTGGTTGATGTTAGTATTTCTAGCAAAAAAAAATAAAAAATTCATTCTTTTTTTTTCTTTCAATATTTTTTTTTGTCAATTAAGTGATCTTCATCATCCCTAATTCAAGCCATTTTCTCTCAAAATGCTCCCTACTTAGTGCTTTAGTTAAGATATCAGCAATTTTTTGGTCAGTAGCACAAAATTCGATTGAGATCATTCTTTTTTCATAGTTATCCCTTAGGAAATGGTGTCTAACATCTATGGGCTTAGTTCTTTTATGATGAACTGAGTTCTTTGTCATACTTATTGCACTAGTACTGTCACAAAAAATAGGAATGCATCTAACCTCTATACCAAAGTCCATGAGGTGTTGCTTGATCCATAGCAACTGAACACATCATGAGGCTGCAACCATATATTCAGCCTCAGCAGTAGACAAGGCTACTGAATGTTGTTTCTTGGTGGCCCAAGACATAAGGTAGGAGCCCAAAAAGTGAGCCATGCCTCAAGTACTTTTCCTGTCAATCAGGAAACCTACATAATTAGCATCAACTTATCTTACAAGGTCGAAATTACTAACCTTAGGATAGAAAAGGCACAAATCAGTGGTGCCTTTCAGATATCTCAAAATTCTCTTCATTGCAATTAGGTGGGACTCCTTTGGATTTTCCTGAAACCTAGCACACAGTCCTACACTGAACACAATATCAGGTTTGCTGGCAGTGAAATATAATAGAGATCTAATCATCGCTCTGTATAACTTCTGATCAACGGATGAAGCAGGTTCATCCACATCTAATTTTGTAGCTGTGGCTATGGGGGTGTCTATTTTCTTTAAGTCTTCCATTTTAAATTTCTTGAGCAATTCTTTCACATACATTTGTTGATGGATCATTGTTCCATTTGAATTTTGCTTGATTTGCAAGCCTAAGAAGAAGTTTAGCTCACCCATCATACTCATCTCAAACTCACTCCCCATAAGTATAGCAAACTCCTTACTCAATTTTTCAGAAGTCACCCCAAATATGACATCATCCACATATATTTGCACAACCAGGAGTTCTTTACCCTTTTGCTTTAAGAACAAGGTGCTGTCAATTTTACCTCGTTTATATCCATGTTCTAGCAGGAATTTTGATAGACGCTCATACCATGATCATTGTGCTTCTTTTAGACCATAAAGAGCCTTGTCAAGTTTGTATACATGGTCAGGTGACTCCTTGCTTTCAAACCCTGGAGGTTGTTTGACAAATACATCTTCCTTCAGATAGCCATTGAGGAAGGCACTCTTAACATCTATCTGATGGAGAGTGAATTCCATGTGTGCAACAAATGCTATAAGAAGTCTGATTGCCTCCAGTCTTGCCACAGGGGCAAAGGTCTCATCATAGTCAATTCCCTCTTCTTGACTGTATCTTTGAACAACCAGTCTAGCCTTGTTTCTTGTAACAATTCCATCCTCATCAAGCTTGTTCCTGAAGACCCGCTTTGTGCCAATCACTGATCTATCTAGTGGTCTGGGTACCAAGTGTCACACTTGAATTCTTTCAAATTGATTTAGCTCTTCTTGCATGGCATTTACCCAGTCAGCATCCTGTAGGGCTTCACCAATGTTATTTGGTTCAATCAAGGATAGAAAGGCATCAAACGCACACAGATTTTCAAAGAGGATCTTGTTTTGATTCCAGATGTTAGATCTGTTATGATGTTCTCAAGAGGGTGAGAACTTTGATATCTGTGTGGTTTGAGAACCAACTATTCACTTTTGGATAGTTCCATGGTGTCTTGTTGTTGTGGAATAGGATCGGGGCCAAGGTTCACATGTTGAGTTCCCCCTATCATGTTGCTTGGGGTAGTTGGACCTAGTCCATCATCTGTTCTATCTTCCATGGTTGCTTCAATGTTTTCACTGCTTCTCACCAGTCCAAGCTCCTCATCTTCTGGTTCCTGTCTCTCAGCAAGAGTGTTAGTTTCATCAAAGACAACATGTACACTTTCTTTTATACGCATTGTTCTTTTATTATACACTTTATAAGATTTTCTATGTGATGAATATCCCAAGAATACTCCCTCATCACTTCTGGGATCGAATTTTCCTAGGGAATCTTTGCCATTATTGTGCACAAAGCACTTGCATCCAAAAGCCCTAAGGTGGGATATGTTGGTCTTTCTCCCTTTAAGTAATTCATAAGGAGTTTTCTCTACCAGAGTCCTGGTCATGCATCTATTTATTATGTAGCATGCAATGTTTATTGCTTCTTCCCAAAAGCTATGAGGTAGTTTGCTAGAGAGAAGCATGGTTTTTGCCATATCTTCAAGAGTTCTATTCTTTCTTTCAACAACCCCATTTTGCTGTGGGGTTCTAGGGGCAGAAAAATTGTGATTGATACCATGTTCATCACAGAACTCAGCAAACTTTGCATTCTCAAATTCAGTACCATGATCAGATCTTATTGATGCTAGTTGATTTCCTAACTGATTTTGAGTTTTTTTTACAAATGAGGTGAAAATATTAAATGCTTAATCCTTAGATGTCATAAATAAGGTCCAAGTGAACCTTGAATAGTCATCAACTAGCACCATTACATATTTATTACCACCTCTGCTCAGAGTTCTCATAGGACCACATAGGTCCATATGAACCACTTCCAACGTCCTGGTGGTACTGACCATTTTCTTAATTTTGAAAGAAGATCTTACCTGCTTCCCCCTTCCACATTCCTCACAAACTTTGTCTTCCTTAAACTTAGTGTTAGGAAGCCCTACCACTAAGTCTTTAGAGACTAGTTTGTTTAGCTGATTTAGACTTACGTGACCAAGTCGTTTGTTCCACAGGAGGGGATCAGTGTCCAACACACATAGGCAAGTGAGTTCATTTTCAGACAGTGTGGACAAGTCTATGACATAGATGTTATTCATTCTTTTTCCCTGCAAAACAATCTTGTCAGTAAGCAGGTTAATAAAATATAATTTTGTGGAAGTAAAGGCAAGCATGTTACCTCTGTCACACAATTGTGACACACTGATTAGGGTATATTTCAAGCCTCTATCAGGTACACATGTTCAATGGAACGTGTGTCATCCTTACGTACCTTACAAATCCCAATAATTTCACCTTTCTTTCCGTTTCCAAAGGAGACATTTCCTCCTTTAAGGCTTCAAGTGAAAGGAACTGTTCCATGTTCCCTATCACATTCTTTGAGCAGCCACTATCCAAATACCAAATTTTGCTGCCTCCTCTCACTTGAACCTACAAAAAGAAATCAGGGGTTAGTTTTAAGAACCCAAACTAGTTTGGGTCTTTTTCTATGAGAGAATGGATGAATCAATCTTTTTCTAGCCCAATTTGGTAGCTAGTTTTTCTTTTTAACAAATCTCTCATTTCTTCGGCTGGCCTGCTCTTTTGCAATACATTTAATTTTTTAGTGGCCAGTCTTACCACAGTGGGTGCAGATTTTATTCTCAGGGAGAGTGAGATACTTTCTTTTGGAATCCCAGTTGGGCAATTGACTCCCAAAGCCAATCCCTCTCCGGTTGCTACTATGATTCTCTTGAAGCCATATGAAGGCATCAGAGGATTTATTCCATTTACAAGTTCGATCTAATTCATGTTTGACTTTGCCAAGTTCTTATCTGTTCATCCTTGGCATACATCTTATCTTTTAGTTTTCCCACATTTTCTTCTAAAATGACATGAGAATGATCAACAATCTTTTTACTGGATCCTAACTTTAGCTTTAAGTTTTCAGATTTTAGTTCTAGAATGTCAATTTCAAGTGGATGAACCTGGTTCAACAAGACATTGTTTCTCTTTTCAGATTCACTTACTCTGATTTCCATGTCCATGCATTTTTATTTTAGCATTTCACATTCTATAGAGAGTTGTTCCTTCTCTTTGGTTGTTTCTTCATAATCATCCATGAAATCAAGTAGCAACTCAGAGAGTTTTTCCTTAGATAGGAACTTTATTTTATTTTTAAGATGGGGGATACTTACCTCTGGTTCTTCATGTGATTCCTCATCGGATTCTGCAATTGCCATGAGCGCCTAATCTTCATTCTCACCATCTTCTGATTCTTCATCTTAACTTTCCCCCCAAGCAGCAACCGTAGCTTTTGTTGTGGTTTTCTTGGGTTGGACCAGTTCCTTCTTACTGTTCCTTATTTCATATCTCTCCTTTTTCCATTCCACTTCCCACTGAGGACAACTCTTGATAAGATGGCCAGTATTTCCACACTTGTAACATCCCTCGTTGGTTGCCCTTTCTGGAGCTTTTGCTTTGTTGTAATTTCCTCCTTAGAGATGCCCTTCTTCCTTATTAGAATGTTTCAGAATTCTTTGCTAATCATGGCCATCTCATCTTCCTCAAGATCTTCTCCCTCAGTGATTCTCAGTGCTAGACTCCTCTCCTTCTTTGGACCATCCATCTTCATTGTCTATATTCTAAGTTCATAGGCAGTAAGGTTTCCAATTAGTTCTTGCAATCTGAGGATTTCCATATTTTTGGATTCCTGGATACCAGTGATTTTTCTTTCCTAAGAGATTGGTAAGACCCTTGTTAGGATCTTCTCTACCCTGTCCTCTTCAAGAATGACTCTACCAAGAGACTTAAGTTCATTTGTCAAAGTTGTGAACCTTGTGTACATCTCTTGGATTGTCTCTCCTTCTTTCATAGTGAAGTTTTCATACTGTGAGTATAGAAGAGTACCTCTTGATCTTTTTACTTGAGGTGTTCCTTCATGGGCTACTTGCAAGGTGTCCCATATTTCTTTGGCAGTGGTGCAGCTTTGGATTCTGCTATACTCGTCTGGACCTAGTCCACACACTAGCCACTTCTTGACCTTTACATTCTTCTCCCATTTCTTCGGATCCTCGGCAGTATAATCAGCTCTAGTCTTTGGTACATCTACACCTTCAGCAGTCTTCATCATGGTAGCTAGAGGACCATCAGTGATTATGTCCCAGAGTTCATAGTCTTCTCCAATCAGGTGGTCCTATATCCCGTTATTCCACCAAGAGTAATACTGGCCATTGAAAAGTGGTGGCCATGCAGTTGATTGACCCTCCCAGTTTCCAGGTGGTGCACTCATTTTGATCTTTTCCAAAGTGTTAGCCTTTTCAAGGATAACCTGCTCTGATACCAGTTGATGCTTTATTCTTCAATACCACACAAGAGGGGGGTGATTTGTGTGGTGTCAAATTTTTCGAGTGCTATCTCAATAGAAGAACCAGGTTCTTCTTGGTGTTCCAACTTCTACTGGTGCAGAATAATTAATGCAGTAAAGGAAAAATACAGAGATATTTACGTGGAAAACACCTGGCTCAAAAGGTGAAAAAACCACGACCTACTCCTCAGTAGGATTTTCCCAAACTCTTCACTACAACTCCAAGCCAAACAACATTTACAAAATAAACTCTTTTGTAAACATAAGGACTAACTCTAATACATTTGTACAAACCTAGCCTTTAGCTAATTGCGACAAGCTTCAAGTTAACTCTAACTTGAACAATGTGTACCTATTACAATTGCTTCTAATAAAGCTGAAAGATACAATATTAAATCACCTACTACAACCAACTAGACTTGAAAGACAAACAAATTGAACTGGTTCTTCTAGCTGGCCAGTAGCGTTTGTGTCGCACAAGGATTCTTCTTTCAAAATTTCTCTTGTAATTTTGCCTTCAGCTGTTGCTTCTATTCTGTCTTTGTGTGAATAATTATTCAGTAGGAATACTTCAACATTATATAGCGCCAGAAGTTAAGATGTTCTTGTTTAGTTCTAATGCAACTCTTCCTTGGTGGAAGAGTTTGTGTTTATCTCAACTTCCTTCCTTTATTTCTATCCTTCCTGAACTCGAACTCTAACCCCTTATCAATTTGCAACCTTTTCGCATTAGGAGACAACCTCTTAGTTCATGGATAATTCACAGATCACATTTATCTCCTGTGCATGTACGGTTCTTGTGCCAATTGGTTCGTTCGAGATGTTTGTCCTGATGCACCTGGTTCAACTGGGTAGGCATTTGTCAATCTTCAAAACCATGCTGTGACTTGGGTCAACCGATACTTACTAGGTATGCTTTGGTCTACGTACTCATGCTACAGTTGCTGTAAATTTTTGTGCAGGTACATATACGTCTAGTGGTCTTGTGGGCGCAGAGGCGCTGCTGTTGCGGGGACTTAGGGTGAGCTGCATTCCATGTACGAATCTGCAACATACAAAGTCTCCATCAGAGTTATTTACATTTTCCTGTCTAATTTGTATCCTAGACAAGTGTTGTATGTTATCATATTTCCTAGTTGATGATCATGCACTTGTGACACCAAGTTTTGGAGGTGCTTACGGGTTGTTCATCATTGTAGTTTGTGGAAATATTATCATTTGTCCTGCAAATTCTGTTTCTTACTATTTAATTGATGAAAATTATACAACAACAACATACCCAGTAAAATCCCACCAGTGGGGTCTGGGGAGAGTAGAGCGTACGCAGACCTTACCCCTACCCCGAAAAGGGTAGAGAGGCTATTTCCGGGAGAATCTCGGCTCAATAAGAGAGACAATAATATCCGAAAAGAAACAAGAGAAAATGCATGTAGCAACAAAAGATGTCACAAAGAAAATAACAACAACGAATAAGTTAAAGGACAATAACACAAAACTATGCAAAACAACATTGTGAACACAACATAGACCACCAACAAACCTAAACGAAACTCTAGCAGACTACCCGGTACAATGAGGGAAGAAATTTCGACTACCCCCTATCCTACCACCTAATGCTCCACCTCCACATGTTCCTATCAAGAGACGTATCCTCAAAAATCTAAAGCCGCTCCATGTCCTGCCTGATCACCTCGGCCCAATACTTCTTAGGCCGCCCTCTGCCTCTTCTCGTACCTGCCAAAGTCAACTGCTCACACCTCCTAACCGGTGCATCTAGGCTTCTCCTCACCACGTCTTCGAACCATCTAAGAGCGCTTCCCGCATCTTATCGTCCACGGGAGCCACGCCCACCCTCTCCCGAATATCTTCATTTTGAATATTATCCAGCCTAGTGTGCCCACACATCCATCTCAACATCCTCATTTCTGCTACTTTCATCTTCTGGATATGTGAATTCTTGACTGGCGAACAGTCAGCTCCATACAACATGGCCGGTCTAACCACCACTCTATAGAACTTACATTTGAGTTTTTGTGACACATTCTTGTCACACAGGACTCTAGACGCTAAACTCCATTCATCTATCCCACCCCAATATCATGCGTAAGATCCCTGTCGATCTCCCCATATCCCTGGATAATTGACCCTAAGTACTTAAAACTTTCTCTCTTGAGGATGACCTATGAGTCAAGTCTGACTTCCACACCCGCTTCCACCGTCACGTCGCTGAACATACATTCCACATAACCCATCTTAGTCCTAATCAACTTGAAACTTTAGACTCCAGGGCCTGCCTCCATACCTCCAGTCTCGCATTAACGCCGCCTCTCGTCTCATCAATTAGAATTCTATCATCAGCGAACAACATACACCATGGCACCTCTCCTTGGATATGGTGTGTCAGTGCATCCATCGCCAGAGCCAATAAAAATGGGCTGAGCGCAGATCCTTCGTGTAAAAACATAACCACCAGAAAAAGGCTCTGAGTCACCTCCCACATCCTAACCCGAGTCATAGCTCCATCATTCATATCCTTTATCGCCCTACAGTAAGCCACCGTCACATCATTCACCCCCAGACACCTCAAAAGGACGTCCCTAGGGACCTTGTCATATGCCTTCTCTAGGTCAATAAACACCATATGCAAATCCCTCTTCCTAACCCTGTATAGTTCCACCAACTTCCTGATAAAGTGGATATTTTCCGTAGTAGAACGACCCGGCATGAACCCAAACTGGTTTTCTGATATAGATACCACCCTCCTTATCCTCCCTTCCACCACCCTCTCCAAAACATTCATGGTATGACTTAGTAACTTGATACCCCTATAGTTGTTACAATTCTGGATATCCCCTTTGTTCTTGTACACCGGAACCATTGTACTCCACCGCCACTTATCAGCATCCTCTTTGTCCAGAAGATAACATTAAACAACCCAGTCACCCACTCCAAGCCTGCCCTACCCGTATATCTCCAAAACTCTACTGGAATATTGTCAGGTCTGGTTGCTTTTCCCCGACTAACCTTACCCATTGCACCCACGACCTCATCAACCTTAATGCGCCTATAATACTTAAAGTCTCGGTGACTCTCGGAGTGACCCAATTTCCCTAACACGATGTTTCCATCCCTCTCTTCATTTATAAGTTTATGAAAGTACGACTGCCATCTTTGCCTAATTTGGGCCTCTTCCATCAATACTCGACCGTCCTCGTCTTTAATGGACCTCACTTTATTCAGGCCGCGAGCCTTCTTCTCTCTCGCTTTGGTCAACCGAAATAACTTCTTGTCTCCACATTTTCCCCCAAGTTCCTCATAAAGCTGACCCAAATAAGCAGTCTTAGCCTCTGTGACCTCTAATTTTTCCTCCTTCCTAGCCTTCTTATATCTTTCTCTGTTTTCTCTCCTCTGATCCTCGTTGGTGCTCTCTACTAAGTCAACGTAAGCCGCTTTCTTGGCTTCTACTTTACCTTGGACCACGTCATTCCACCACCAGTTACCTTGGTGCCCGCCAGAGTAACCTTTCAAAACTCCCAACATCTCTCTTGTTGCCTCCCTTATACAGTTAGCCATCGCCGTCCACATAGCGCTAGCGTCCCTACCACTCTCCCAGGCACCCATATTCGTCAGCCGCCTCTCCAACTCCTGCGCATTATCCTTAGACAAATCTCCCCACATGATCCTCGACTGACCATGTACAAACCTCTTCTTCCTCTTCATCAAGATACCGACGTCCATCACTAGGAGTCTATGTTTGGTTGCGAGGTTCTCACTCGGAATCACCTTGCAATCCTCGCACAACCCCCTATCACACCTCCTGAGGAGGAGATAGTCAATTTGAGTCTTAGCCACCACACTCCGGAAGGTAACAAAATATTCCTCACTCTTCGGAAACATAGAGTTCACGATCACCAACTCAAAAGCTCTAGCGAAGTCCAACAATGAGGTACCACCCCAGTTCCTATCACCAAAGCCGAAGCCACCGTACACCTCAGTATAGCCACCAGCAGACGACCCAATATGACCATTGAAATACCTTCCTATGAATAGCTTCACCATAGGCGTAATACCCCGCACCACCTCATCCAGCGCCTCCTAGAAGCGCCTTTTAAACTCTTCGTCCAAGCCTGTTTGTGGCGCGTAAGCGCTAGTGACATTTAGAGTGCTCCCTCCTACTACTACCTTAATCTCCATCAATCTGTCATTCACCCATCTAACCTCTACCACCGACTCTCTAAGTTCCCTATCCACCAAAATGCCCACTCCGTTCTTGCCTTTCACGACTCCGGAAACCAAAATTTATACCTTTCTACATTCATCGCCTTCGATCCTACCCATTTAGTCTCATGCACACACACTATATTGACCCTCCTCTCCAGCTCTATAGACTTACACGTCAACGTCCCTATATTCCACGATCCAATTCTCAACCTATAGGCTACCATGTTCCCTTACCCCTTTTGGGCCCCGTCCCACCCCCTGACCCTTGCCCTACCCTCTCCCCACCACCCGATATCCCCGAGGACATGACCTTACTCTGCTATTACAAACCATAGTCTCTATACCTACTGATCATGCCCAACTATGCCTTGTCAAAAGTACGGAGTCGAATCCCATAGGGTACTAACCTATTTACTACAACTTTTAATAATGCTAAAGATACTCTCAGACAATTTCTGGATGCAAGATTTTTGATAGATAATAATTGGAATTTGTTTAGCTAATGAGAAATAACAATAAAATTAGCAATAATCAAGAATAAAGTTGAATTCAAAGATAAAAGGATCTAGGGCTAGTGATTTCCCTAATTTTCGGATTTACTTCTGACACGTGAGCTATAATCTCGTCGTAATATTCTATGAGAATTATGATTTACGGGTTACCGTAACAATATCTCGATCAATTATGATAATTTTCTAGAAGCATTCTCTTGAACTACACTAGCTAACGATTTATACAACTCGGTATTAACCCACAAAAGCTTCGTTATCTCTAACCCTGCTTTTAATTTCAAATAATTAATCTCTTAAATTACCCGAAAGTGGTGTTGTTCAACAACAATCTAACCAAGTGGTCTTTCTCAAGCAACACAAGGTATCTAGATACGATTAATCAATTTCCCTTTCAATTAATCACAATTGTATACGGCTAAAATCGGAGAGCCCGATTTTACGGCCACTTCGGTGAAAACAAAGGTTCGAAGGCCCGAGCTCGGCATCGAGGGGCACATCGAGGGTCCTCAACCCCGAGGAAATACAAATTAAATTTAACCACGTGCCTTTTGGGAGTTTCTGCCTTTTCATCTCGACCCTTGATTTGTATTAATTACACATGTACTATGTTGGGACCCCCCCATATATAAAGGGGACCCTTGTCACTTTGTAAGATATATGATATTCAATACAAGAACAATAACATCCTCTGCTCTCTAACAAAAAAACATTATCTACAATTGTCTCATTAAATTATTGCCTCTCATTTATTGTGTTCTTGAGCTATTCTTCATTTATTGCTTATTATTGATCATAAATAGACCACCCTTAAGGCATTCACTATTGTTATACTGTTACCAATAGCCCCCAATCAAGCTTCTCGAGCTCGACCCTGAGACCTGCCCGACCACCCTGGAGACCGGCCTCTTCGATACATGGTCCGCGTAATTTAGTTATTTTCGCACTTATTTCATTTTTCTCACTTCATACTCAGCATCTACTGCCTAAACAACCGGTATTAAAATATATCATATATCTTTAGAACCACATAATCAAATATAACTGTAATTACCATTTTCAAGGTAAACAGTTTGGCGCCCACCGTGGGGCTAAATATAATAGTGATTGTTTTAGTGCTGGTTTTATAAAAACACAAGTTATTCTTCACACTTTTTCTTGCCCAAGAATATTAAATTTCAGGTCAGAAAATGTCTAACTCAGTAAACGCGCACCAAAACAACGGTCCTGAGAACTACAAAGTGAATGGCGCAGCTGCTTCATGTTCCGGTGTACCACCACAAAACCCTAAAGGGACACTAGTGTATATTCCTGTCGATGAAGGCTCGCGCAATGCCCAACATGTCGATGTGAGCTCTCATACAGACGGGAGAGTTCGTGAAAGAGACCAGCATGAAGCACAAGGAACCCCTCAAAGGGAAAGGGAAGTTAGCCTTCATGTTATTTTTGAAATGTTGCAGGCACAACAAGTGACTATTGCTCAGCTACAAAGCCATCAGAGAACCTCGAGCACGGCACTACCAGAAACGATTCCCCGAGTAGAACAGGCACCGGAAAGATCAAATGATAATGGGTCAACAGTCGACCCCGCCATTATGAAAATGATCGAAGACCTCACAAAAAAGATTTAATCAGGTGAGAAGAAGATAGAGGCTAACGATAAAAAAATGGAGACCTATAACTCGAGGGTTGATCAGATCTTAGACACATCCCCGATTTTAAAGGGTGTAGACTCAAAAAAGTTCGTCCAGAAGCAATTTCCGTCAAGTGCAGCTCCGATGCCTATCCAGAAGAAATTTAGAATGCCCGATCTTCCGAAGTACATCGGAATTTCGGACCCCAACGAGCACATCACTTCCTACACTTGTTCTGTGAAAGGAAACAACCTGAAAGACGAAGAGATTGAATCTATTCTATTGAAAAAATTTAGGGAAACACTATCCAAAGGGGCCATGATGTGGTACCATAACCTTCCCCCCAAGCTCGATAGATTCATGTACCGCTTTCAACTAGAACGAATGGAATTACCACCGGTCTTTGATGATTGGGCGGTGCAAGCCTTCACTCAAGGTTTGAATGAACGAAGCTCGACAACTTCGAAACATCTAAAGTAGAATTTAATTGAGTACCCCGCCATAGTTTGGGCGGATGTACACAACATGTATCAGTCCAAGATCAGGGTCGAGGAAGACCAAGGCTTTCACAAAGAGAGCCAAGGCCAAACAAAGAAATGTATCAACCGTATGTAGAACATTGGAGAAACATCCTAAGGCGTAATGTACCTCAAAATGACCAAAGGATGGACCGAGGACAGAATCTTCGGGGACTCGTGAGCAAAGCAGGATTCGACAGGCATGCAAGGCCGGCAGAGGCACCCCGGCTATCTGAGTACAACTTCAACATTGATGTTTCAGACATCGTATTGGCCATTAGCAAGATCAGGGACACCATGGCCGAGACCCGTGGTATCAGATCCCTCACAAAGGAACCCCAACCTGATATGCGAATATCAGGATACCCACGGTCATAGGACCGAAGATTGCAGAACAATTTGAGAAGAGGTGGCTCGACTAATCAACAAAGGGTACCTTCGAGAATTCCTAATCGACCGAGCTAAAAGTCAATTTCGGGAAAGAGAGGCAAACAAGAAAAATGAAACAGAAGAGCCACGACATGTTATCCACAGTATTATTGGTGGTGTCGACGTACCTCAGGGACCTATTTTTAAGCAGACCAAAGTATCTATCACCAGTGAAAATCAAACTCAGAGCTACATACCCGAAGACACCCTTTCGTTCAGCGAAGAGGATATCGAGACCTTGTCTATACCTCACAATGACGCACTGGTAATTTCTTTTCTTGTTAATTTAAAATTAAGCGTGTACTCGTGGATCCAGGTAGCTCGGCCAACATAATTCGGTCGAGGGTGGTAGACCAACTCGGGTTGCTCGACCAGATCGTACCCGCTTCTAGAGTCCTCAATGGATTCAACATGGCAAGCGAAACAACGAAAGGAGAAATCATCCTCCCGGTTAACGTGGCCGGCACAATTCAGGATACCAAGTTCCATGTCATTGAAAGGGACATGAGGTACAACACATTGCTTGGAAGGCCATGGATCCACAATATGAGGGCGGTGCCGTCAACCCTTCACATGATGATGATGTTCTTACGGAGTATGGAGTAAAAATAGTTTACGGAGAGCGACACGTAGCAAAAGAAATGTTCGTAGTGCACGATGTGGCACCGACACCTTCTACATCAAAGGAATCAAAAAACAAGCAAACAACCAAGCAACAATCATAAACTACATCCTCGTAGGAACAAACAAAGGACCGTGCCGCGTCCTCGAAATTGATAACCATAGCGTATCGAGGCTCGAGTGCCATCACAGCTAAGGTACAACCCTATCCTTTTTTCCTTTCACACTATACGCTAAACTGCATGCAGGCATTCAATTGAAAGGGGTCAAAGCACCCCCTAGCTCGAATGCCTTAGGTTTGAAAGCATGTGTTGCACTATTTTTCCCTCACATCGGATTTTATCCCAAAAGGGTTTTACCGGCGAGGTTTTTAACAAGGAAACATCCATATGCTACCTAAGGAGAACTCACCAAGTATTCAAGGCTTCTCTTCGATCAACCTCAAATACTGAGGGGAATCCCCCCAGGGGATCACTTAAATATTCCAAAGAGGATCTCGATTGGAAAATGATGTATCAGACCAAACGGTCGAATGAACTGTGTTCGCATAGAATAATCGAACCCTCGATGAAAAAAAAAATTTGTATACTTGTACCAAGTAATCAGAGAAGTACCTTCTATCAAAACATTTTGCACATCAAAGAAGTTTTCCATTTTTACAAGTGACGACCCAGGGACAAAATTTAGCAAGCACACAGGAACTGTCTTCAACAGTCACTCCACCGAGTTGCCAAAAACTCGAAGCCGTAACACCTCAGGGCAGGTAACTTCAAACTCATAAGCCCTCCACAAGGAAATATCAACATCATAAGCCCTCCTTGAAGAAACATTTAATTCCAATTCGGGGACTGTCCCCGATAGTCGTCTCATCAAGTTATCAAATTCGAAGCCGTAAGACCTCAGGGCCGGGAACTTCTAGCTCGTAAGCCCTCCATGAGGCAACATCAAAATTGTGAGACCGTAAGAAAGGTTGTACCAACCTAAAGCATAAGAGCCCAAGTCGTCTGCTATACTAAAGGTTGTACCAACCTAAAGCGTAAAAGCCCAAGCCGCCAGCTACGGGTCATATCGACACCAAGTGCATCAGGGCCAATTTGAAAACCTGAGGGCCGTTGAGCTCGAGTCAAAACCTGACTTGGAGACTCGATACGGTTAACTAAAGCGCCTCAGGGCCAAAAAAGCGTAAGAGCCCGAGTCACCTGCTACATTAAAAGTCGTATTGACCTTACACGTAAGAGCTCGAGCCGCCAGATACAGGTCATACCAACACAAAGTGCTTCAAGGCCGATTTGAAAACCTGAGGGCTGTCGAGCTCAAGTTGAATCCCAACTCGGAGACTAAGCTCGATACGGTTAACTAAAGTGCCTCAGGGCCAAAAACGCGTAAGGGCGCAAGTCGCCAGCTACAACGAAGGTCGTACCGACCTAAAGTATAAGAGCTCGAGTCACTAGCTTAGAGAGCCTCAGGGCCAATTTATAACCCCAAGGGTTTCATCTCAAAGTCCAATTCGCCGGACCAACTACCAACTGGAAAATCACATCAAAGAATATTTCATATATATATATATATGTGTGTGTGTGTGTGTGTGTATTACGAATACATATTTACAGCGCTCCCACAAGAGTCTTATGCAAACAACAAAGCAGAAAATCTATTCTACTCTCAGGACTAGCTCCCTCAAGGGCCCCTCGGACCAGCTCCCACGGCGGCCTTCAAGTATCAGCATCATCTTAAGAGAGGAAAAAATTGGCATCAGTCTCGTCCGCCTAGGCCTGCTTTATCTCTTCCGAGAGGTCAAAGCCCCGAGCATGTATCTCCTCGAGGGTCTCCCTCCAGGACTTGCATTGGCCATACTCATTGCCCCTCCTCTCTCTATTGAAAGCCCCTCTCAGTTCAGCCCGTGCATCGGCAACGTCTTTCAAGTAAACAACCACCTTCTTATCGTCCTTTGCTCGAGCTACCTTAGTTTCAGATCGAGCATCCATAACCTCTGCTTTAATATTTAGAAGATCAGCCTTGAGCTTGGCAATCCTGCTCGACTGAATTGAGCTATCTTTCGGGGCATTACGAAGTTGTATTTCGAGGGCAGACACCTTAGCCAAAGCATTCCTTGGGGCCGCAACATGTATGCCTGCCTACGCTTTCAACACTTGACATTCGGACTTAACTTGCCTCACCTCGCCCCAAAGGCGCTCCAACGCTTCTTTTTTTTCCTGCAACTGAAGTACCAAAGTGTTAGCTCCCAAAGAGAGAAAGAAGGCACATACCCCTATAGGGTAAGGGTTACCTGGCACTCGAGTTTGCCTTCATAAATCCGGCTCTGATGCATCTCCACTAGAAGATGTATCAACGTTTTTGTCTTCTCGTTACAAAGAATCTTGAGAGATCTTTTCTTACCCAAAGATTCCTGCAATTGGGCCTCACAACAAATCAGCTCAGCCTTGAGTTTGCCAAAAACCTGCAAAAGAAAAACATCGGTTCAAAGAATGAAGATTAGTAGCCAAAAATCCAACAAGGCCAATCGAAACTCACCTGGAAACAAAGCCGCTGGGCCTCCTTAAAGTTGAACATGTATCTATCGGTTTGGCCCCATCGGCCCAAGCCAAATCTCTCTCAATAAGGGTATTCCCACTCGAAACCTCAATCGGTCCGGGCGGCCCCTGGTCCTAAGCATCCTTCGAAGTACCTTAGAGGGCAGAAGCAGACAACGATGGAGGAATCTTGTTCTTCCTCTCTCAGGGAACCTCTTCTTCTAAATTAAAGGTCTCAGGCCTGGCAGAACCGGCAACCTCAGAAGGGGCCCTGGCCCGAGCCATAGACAAAGTATCATCCTCACAAGGGGAGCCGACATCCGTAGAATGGCCGACATATATGAAACTCTCCTCAGCAACGGCGTCTCCTTTATGCATCTAAGAAGGCCCCACCTCATTAGGAATGCCCTCATCCATATAGGATCTTTTCCGATTATTATTCTCTCTCGGGCCTTCACTCTCCTCGAAGGGACACAACCTCATTCCGAAAAATCCACAAACACCTGTGGCATCAGAGTTAGTACATATGAAAGGAAACACTCATCAAAAGGGATACCACATGACTCATACTGTGGTGCTTTGTTCCCATCTGCCCCTAGAGAGATCACGCCACTTGCACTCATCATATGTTGAGGAAGATGCCAACTTCCGAGTTCAGTCCGCAAGATCGGGGACCTCCCCGAGCATCCACAACACCGCTAAAAAAGAGAAAAAAAAGAAACACTCTTATAAGTTAATAAGAGCAAGAGACACTAAGGCACGACATGGTGCTTACGTTTGAAGTTCCATTTCTCAGGAAAAGGAAAGAAATCCGCTCGAATGACGTCGATGGTCCTTGCCCGAATAAACTGACTCATCCATCCCCCGTTTTGGTCCTCATCATCGCTGGCAATACAAGGCCTCGTGGACCGACTTCATAGCATGATCAGGCCTCAACAATGCTGAGGCCGGTATAACCTAATAAGGTGGTTGAGGGTAAATTCAAGATCAACCCTTTCAGTGAAATACCTCATCATTAGCACTATCCGCCAAAAGGACAGATGAATCTGCGCCAAGGTGACTCAGTACCTTTTACAGAACTCGAGCACAAGTCGGTCGTGGGGCCCAATGTAAGCAGATACGTGTACATGGTCCAGAATCCCTATACATAGGTCATAATGTTTTCATCTCGAGAGGGTAGCTGCAGCACCACATTTTCCCCCCAGCCTCCATATCTCCTCACGGCCTCGAAGTGGTCTTCTTCTATCGATCGAACAAATCTTGAGGCGGGCTCTCGGTGGCCCAGGGTATCGTAGGGTTTCTCTACTGCAAAGTCCTTTTTCATAGCAAAACAGTACAAGGTCAGCTCGCCATACGCCGGCGGTATGCCACCGGCCAGGCTACGGGTAGAGGAAGAATTTCCCTCTTCTTGGTGAACAGTTTCGGGCGCGGCAGCCATAGTTACTCAAAGCAAAGGTAAAAAGGGAGGAGCGGAACTTGTTTTAAAAAATAAGGAAAAGAAATGAGAAAGTTGAAAGAAAAGCTGATGTTTTTCGCAAAAATGCAAGAGCTAGAATGAAGGAGATGCAAGAAAATTTATAGAACGAAAGGTGGCAATCGAACTGCCTTAAAGGCATTCAATTTCTAACAGTTCTTCATATCATTTGGGGAAGTGTACCGTGGGGCCACCTCGGTCACTTCACGGTCACGTCGCATGAATAATACCGTAGTAGCAGGTTCGAGGAAACAAAGCTCACAAACCGACCTAGCCTCGAGAAGATGCCCGATCTCGAGGAAATCTACTATTGCAAGTACGAGTTCTGAGGAAGCAAAGAATCGAAGCATAAAAGTCATATTGTGGGGAAAAGGTTACAAAACTAAGTTTATGCAAAATATGACAAAAAATGTTCCATTTTCAAAAAATATATTTACAAAGTGTTCTTTAAAAAAGTTCCCCCGAAGGATCCCATGTAAAAAGAAAAGAAAAACTACTATATGCCTCCATCACTGTCCAAGCCACTTTCGGAGCCCTCGTCCAATGTACTCGGCATTGTCAACTCCTCCTCGAGGGCCCTGGCCCCTTCAATCTCGGCAGAGAGATCGACACCTCTGGCGCTCACTTCCTCGAGGGCCTGCCTCTTGTCCTGTGCACGAGCATAGGAAACCGCCTTAGTCAGCTTCAGCTCAGCCTTCTCGTATATCTCCCTTGCCCGGGCGTTTGTAGCGACGACATCCCTCTTGTACAAGGAGACATATTAACTGGCCTCGACCTTGGATGCAGATAGTGCATCAGCTTCCTCCTAAGCACCTCAGAGCAGATATTGGGCCGAGGATAGCTTCCCCGGAAGCATCTCCCTCTCCGAAGCCGCGACATCATTCAGCCGAGCTAGTTCCATGACTTCGACGTCCTTGGCCGCAATCTCTCCCCAAAGCCGCTCAACCAGGGCATCCTTCTGCACAATCTAAGAAGCAGAAATAAAGTCGATCAACACCAAATGTTACAACTAAAAGGTAAGAATTTGGGTACTGGCCTACCTGCTCGAAGAAATCGAACCTCCCTCGAAGTACTCTCTCCAAGCTTGTCCGAAGGTTGGTCAGTTCCTCCTCCCTTCGAGCACACAAAGCCTCGAGCTAGACCGAACCGCTACAAGCTTCTCAAGCTCCTCTCCATGATGAGCCAACCCATCTTGCAACTTGGAGAAAGCCTGGTCATATAGCTTCTTGACTTGTAACTCGGAGCAGGGGAATCAGAAAGTGAGAATAGAAGATCAGAGAATAAGTATGTTGTTCTCAAATGTCACCTGCTTTTGGAGCCTCTCTTTCTTCCTCGAGGGCAACTGGGGCATCAACCTCGGTCTCCTCATCTACCCCCTCGAAGTAGTCTCTGAATGCGTCCCCCTCTCCACGAGAGGTCTCTAGACCATGGGCACCCCTAACTTGAGCATCCCGTATCTCCCCTGGAGAGAATGACGGGCCCGAATAAAATCCACCAGCGATATCGGCCTCGATCGAGGCTTCTTCCCTATCCTAGAAAGCTCGAGCAGCAAGCCCCCCGAGCTACTCAACACGGACGATTCCATGTCCGATGAGCGTATCGGGGATTGCGCCCAAACCCTCCTCGAGGGTCTCCTCTACAAATGCGGGTCCAAATTGGCTGCCTCAAGCTCAGAAGGCAACCGCTCAACAACCCTCGAAGCCTCAACGCTTTTCTTCACCCTTTGTACCAAAGGGCAGGCATCGTCGCTCTCCTCCTCAGTCTGTAGACTCTCAGCGGCCGTCGAAGACAAGACCATGGAATCAGTCTTAGGCCTGCGAGTCTTTGACCTTTTTTATTTTGGGGACCCCGCTGGGGCGTCTTTATTCCTTTTCCTATCTTTGGTGGCATTTGGGGCCTCTTCCTTACCAGGTGGGGGAAACCTCATCAACACGCCCTCACCAAGGCCTGCACAAGTATATTATGTCAAAAAGCATCATCAACAAATATTCTCACAATGAATATAAAGAAGTAGCAGCAAGAACGGACCATGGTTCTTGGCCTACCATCGTGTTTTGGCCAGCTCACGCCATACACATTTGTTGTATGGGAAAGCAGAGTCTAAATGTTTGATCCACCCTGGAAGGTCCTGAACAACACCGGGGAACCAAACATTGCCTGCACAATTAAAAGAAAATCAATTTAAAGAGAAAGAGACAGCGAAAGCATGCTCAAGTCAAAGGTACTTACGTTTCATGTAACTCTCCTTCGATAATGGTATTCTTTCAGCAGGGATGTTGTGGGAGGTTCTGAATCTGACCAATCGGCTCATCCATCCCCTATCTCTATCCTTGTTGATGCAGGCGAGGAACGCCTTGGTGGATCAACGGTGTAATTTAGTAAGGCCCCTACAAAAAAGTCGAGGGCTATATAATCTGATCAAATGGTCGAGGGTGAAGGCCATTCCCTCGACCATGTTGGTAATATGACGAAACATATATACAATCCTTAAAAAAGTAGGATAGATCTGACCAAGTGTTACTCAGTATTGGCGGCAAAAATCAAGAATCACCGGGTGAACCGATGGAGAAGAAGAGTTGACGGGGCCTAAGGTGAAGGGGTATGTATATATACTAAGGAAGCCAGCCTCGTGCGTGATTTTGCTTTCATTGGAAATATGGATCTCTACTCGGGTTGCCTCTCCCCAGTGGCAGTCAAGTTTCACCCTCTCAATATACGATATTACACTTATATATCGGGACATGGGCTCACATCGGCCTGGTGTAGAAGGGGGTTTTTCTATTGTAAAATCAGAAATGGTGTCAAAAGGGTCAGGAATGCATTGTCGATGGTAGGCGGGGTTTTTGATTTGCCCTTAGATGGGCATGATGTAGTATCAACTCCCTCCTTCTGAGGAATCATTTTGGAAGTCTTTGCCATGGTGGCTATCGAATTTTGAAGTGTTAAGATGGGAAAAACGTGAGCAGGCAGAAGATTAGAAAAGAGAACACTTAGATGAAATCTGAAGGTTTGAAGAAGAAGATGCAAAACTATGAAAAGGCAAGTGATTGTGGTATTTATAGGGGCCCCTTGGGTAAACTTGAAGCGGGAAAGTAGAACCTTTGACGGTTCATAGGCCTCTCGAGAATTATGTTGAAAACGACCTCTGCACAGCTGTTTGCGTCACATCATTTAATGCTCTGAAGGGGCTGACATCATTGTAGGATTGTTGAAGGAGCGAAAGGTCAAAACTATTTCTTATCTCTTCATTCTATGAAATCCGGGGACTATCTGCATACTGCTAAAATTGGAGAGCCCGATTTTACGGCCACTTCGGTGAAAAGAAATGTTCGAAGGCCCGAGCTCGGCATCGAGGGGCACATCGAGGGTCCTCAACCCCGAGGTAATACAAATCAAGGGTCGAGATGAAAAGGCGGAAACTCCAAAAAGGCACGTGGTTAAAGCTGACAAAATACACAAAATAGTACAAGCCCGTACCCTGACATTGAATGGCTGTACCATCCATCTCTCTTTGCATTAATTACACATGTACTATGTTGGGATCCACCTCATATATAAAGGGTACCCTTGTCACTTTGTAAGATATATGATATTCAATACAAGAATATCCTCTGCTCTCCAACAAAAAACATTCTCAACAATTGTCTCATTAAACTATTGCCTCTCATTGTTGTGTTCTTTAGTTATTCTTCATTTATTGCTTATTAATTATCATAATAGACCAACCTTAAGGCATTCACTACTGTTATACTGTTACCGATATTCCGCAATCAAGCTTCTCGAGCTCAACCTCGAGACCTGCCCGACCACCCTCGAGACCGGCCTCTTCAATACCTGGTTCGCGTAATCTAGTTATTTTCGCACTTATTTCATTTTTCTCACTTCATACTCAACATCTACTGCCTAAACAACGGGTATTAAAATAGATCACATATTCTTAGAACCACATAATCAAATATAATTGTAATTACAATTTTCAAGGTAAACAACAATACAATATGTAGTTGAACAGTCATAGAATAAACACGGCTCGATTATATCAAAACAAATTCAAAACTTCATCCAACAATTGGTTCCATCAACCCTAGATTATAGGTTTAGCTACTCATACTAATGTAAAACAATTCATAATCAACAATAAAAGTAAGAAGAAGAAGATGAAAACTCTTAGGAAATTATCCGTCTTCCGTCCCTTGTTCTTGCCTCCAAAATCTTCTAAAATCATCTATCTTTGACTTCTGGGAGAGTTAGGCTTCATATAGGTTTAGGTTATTCACCTAGGAAATTACATAATTAACCGTGACTTTTTGGCCTTCGTCCGCCCATCCGCGCCGTGGATTCGACTGCGGATTTCCAATGTTGTTCTGCCTCTAATGCGCGGTCCAATTCGCGGCTGCGCGTCTGGAAGAGTCTTCTAGCATGCTTTCTTGCTCATTTTCGACCGGGATAACCTTCGATTGGCCTTCCACACTCCATATTGACTCCAAAACACTCTTTAGCTCCCTCTAGCTCGGAGTAGATCCTGCAAAGCATCAAATTCTTAATTAGAGCATTTTGTTATCTTTTAGCATTCAAATATCAATAAAGTGCGGCTAAATTATAGTTTAAATAGCATCTAAATTGCACAAATATAGCCTACTATCAACACCCCACACTTAAACCATTGCTCGTCCCCAAGCAATCAAACCACACTCTATAGAGGCCTAAATTCACTGAGAGACTTCCCTAAATCGTTACACCGAGAATATTCACATAGATTGAGTACATTAGTGTAACATCAACACCTCAAGAGTTGACTCCCACATGCCACGCAATATTCTTAACCGACATACTTACTTTTATTCAAAGGTCCAGACTCACCTCTCATTCATGAATCAAGTGCCTACTCACAACAAAAGAAACTCATTGCACAATCAAAATAATTCACACACACTTAGGAACTTCAAAGGAATAAAATTCACTCACCCTCAAAAATGATATTCTTGTGCCACAGAAACTTCACCATAAGCTTGCCCGCAGTATACTACTCTACTAATTGAGCTCGTTTACTCTAGGATCAAGTAGCACTTTATTCGGTTGTAATGTAGGCTGCAGGTTGGGTAGGATATATTTGGATATAAAAGTGACTACACATCCCTAAGCACTTTAATACATATATCTCATAATTAAGCCCACACTTAAGTTTAAACCAATATTTCCACCTTCACACCACTTAAATCACCCCACAGTTCTTTGTGCACAATCACCATAAAAGCCACCAAGAACTATTACCAATCAATATAATACACTATTAACATTGTTCTTTTTCTTTGTTTTTTTTCATTTCAAGTGGCTTTTTCAACAAGATGCACCTTTCTCCTCATTTCCCTAGTTCCACTCAAAATACCCACCAACTACCCCACACATTGTCCTTTATAGATTCTAGTTCAAGTGCTTACGAGAGGTATAGGGTTCAAAAGGATGGTCAATTCAAATAAGGGATAAGGTTTGTAATGTGGTTCCCAAGCAAACCGGATTACAGGCTCAACGGGGTTAATTATGATACATATAAAATAGGTGGATGGAATATATATATATATATATATATATATATATATATATATATATATATATATATATATATATATATATATATATATATGGTTCAACAAAGAAATGTCTATATCACTTCCCAGACTAAACAAGACTACTATTTCGCTTTGCAGACACATGGGCAAGTTCTAGGCATCAGATGTCATACACAGAATACAACAAGTCTCACACACACATGGCACATGACTCACTTCAGATTGGGTCATCAGACACTTAGCTCAGAGTACTTAAGCCAAATTAAGAACACAAAGTTTAAGGCATTCTTACAAGAGTCAACAAATGAGCCTAAGCGTAACATTAAGGTACCTGCTATATTCAAGGCATTACGAAGTTAAGAGATCCTATTCTCATTCTGCCCATAGCCCATAAGTCGCTAACTAAAAGGTAAAAACTAACTACACCCGGTTCAAATGAAACCATTGGAAAAGAACTGTGGTTTAAAGAAAAAACAAAGGGGGAATTGATACACTACAATAAAAGAATTTTTTTTTCTTTCGACTTTAGTCCCTCAAGAAACCCGTCGAATGGTGTCCATTGTGGGGACAACTTGAACATGATTTATGCAAATACATGACAATGTATTCCCCACACCACACTTAAAAAGATGGCATGTCCCCATGTCATACAAGATAAAGTAATGTGAAGTAAAGGAACTTCTCTGGTAGATCAGTCTTGATCGGAGAAAGTGCCGGGGTCAAGGTGACACGCCCTCCCCAGCGCACGCATTCAGCCTATTATTTTCTTCTCGGACTTTGCATTTTGGGCGGCTAAGGAATCAACTCTAGCCCCCAACTCTGTGATAGAAGTGCGCAATCCTACCATCTTGTTCTAAAGATGTCATTCGCGTGCTTCAACTACCCTGGGATAGTCCCTCAGCTGCGACAACTTGTTCCTGGGGGGGTGAGGAAGGCCCAATCTCCTCCTGCCCTTCATCTCCCTCCTACGGCGTATCATTATCGTCACTATGAGTCACCTTATGTGCCACTGGGTCAATCTTGATGGTCACTTTGTCTGCTCGGAACTTAGCTTCTTTCTTGACCTTGCCATCCACATTTGGATTCTCAGGCACCCTTGCTGCTCGACACAATCTTATAAACAGAGAGGGAAAAACATCCATACCTCTTCAATGGGGAACAAACGAACAATTTAGACTAGATAACCTTGGCCACATTAAAATCGTGGCCATTCACGAAGCACCAGATCAAAGCAGCTCTCGGTCCATTAACCTCAGTGGTGTTATGGGATGGCAGCAAGCGACTGTTGATGATGTGCAACCAGCACTTTCCTTCAAAAGTGAGTGAGGAAGAATGCATGATCTTACCCGGCACCACCCACAAGACCTCTTTGTCAGGTACACAGATAGTTCGAAAAAAACTATTCCATATGATGGGTTTTCTTTTGTAGGTATCATACAAATCCTCCTCCCCCTCGAAAATAGGCAAGCAATATACTCTTAGGATGGCTTCTAATGAGGCATTCACCCTCGTGTTCCACACAGTGCAAATCCTATCCTCATGTTCAGGGCAATTGGCATAGAATGCCCGGACACGCATCAAGTTACCTTCCTCCGGTTCATGGAAGAAGTTGTCCAACTTACCCCTGATCAGCTTCCGATACATATTAGGGCAGTCATCCTGGAGGGATGCCCTACCAATACCCCTTTTCTGGTATAGGCTTCATAGTAGCCTTCAAACTAAACCGATATTGGGCAGCTCTGGAAATGAACCTGGTGTGATCAAATAGAGCTACACTGGCTGGTTCCCGTCCCCGAGATGAGCCTCCATGACCACTTGATGAGGCTCCGGTAGCGCGTCTCTTCCTTGAAGGTTTCATGGTACCCACAAAATAAACACTACTATCAGTGGAGAGCGGAATATGTGACCCAATGGTAGTTACTCAGACTTCACTAGCACAATTTGTCACAAATTATATTAAACAATCATTGAGGCAAATTAACAAACAGGTAGTGTGCATATGTCCCCCCAAGTCACCCAAACGGCCAATTATACTACCATTTCTCACAAACTCAATAATGTCTCCCCCCAATTCAACCAAATCAATTAGTCTCACATACAACATATGTACTACAAACCAACACCAAGACAAGAGTACTGTGATATTACTATGCTACACATACACTAGCAAAGGAAAATAATGGAAAAACAAAAAAACTCACAAAAAAACTGAAAAGAAAAAAAAGGGAAAAGAAATTACTAAGAAAGAGGAATAGAATCATGTTACTCACTTGGAGATCTTGAGAAGAATGGACGTTGGAGACTGGTTAAGTGGAGAAGAGAAAGAAGGAGAAGAGGATTTTGTTGAAGGGAAAATTTAGGGGAGAGGAAGGGTTTGGGGGTTTGTAGTGGTGAAGGAAAAAAGAGAAGTGGGGGAGGTGGGCGGTAGGTTAGGGAAAAATAAGGGGGGGAAATTTTTTGACTAACATCCGTGCCCAGATCTGCGGTCCAATCCCCGGCCGCAAATGCTGGGCATAGGGAGACTAAAAATCTGCGGTCCAATCCGCGACCGCAGACGGGGGGCAGAGCACATGACAAAATCCACAGCCCTATCCGCGGTCCAATTCACGGCCGCGGACCTCCGTCTCCAGCCAATTTTTGTAGTTTTTCGGGTAAATTTTGACCCTCGAGTCCTTCCTATGCGTATAATTTTGGCCCTACACATTAGTGGATCAGTCAATGTGTTCAAAATCAACTACAAAAACAATAGTAAAGAAAAATAATGGGTTGCCTCCCGAAAGAGCCTTAGTTAATGTCGTGGCACGACAATTTACAACAAACCATGGGTTGCCTCCAAAGAAGTTCTTGATTTAACGTCGCGGCACGACGCATGCTTTAATTGTCATTCTTCATTCGCGTACTGGGGCTCTTCCATAGTTATCACTACTCTATCCCCTTTCTCTTCGACCATTCCAAGGTAATGTTTCAACCTTTGCCCATTCACCGTGAACTTATTTGTCCCATTTTTGAATTCAATAATGTTTCAACCTTTGCCCATTCACCAATCTGTACAGCTCCACTTGAGAACACTTTCACCACTCTGAAGGGTCCTGACCATCGGAAATTCCTTAAGCTCATGTAACTCAGTGACTCTTTTGGTTCCTGCGATCTCCATATCCAAATTCAATAGCCCCAGTGCCCAAAGTGCTTTACGTTCGAGCTTTACCGGAAGGTGGAATGATTTTCCAAAAACCAATTTGTACGGTGACATACTAATTGGAGTTTTTAATGCTGTGATGTACGCCCATAATGCATCATCCAGTTTCTTCGCCAAATCAGTCCTTGTTGCATTCACTGTCTTTGTCAGGATACTTTAAATTTCCCTTTTAGACACTTCAACTTTCCCGCTCATCTGTGGTTGGTACGGTGTGGGTACCTTGTGGTGAAATCCATACTTTTCCAACAGACGTGCGAACGCTCTATTGCAAAAATGGGTTCCACCATCACTGATTATCGCTCTCGGGGTGCCAAAACGTATGAATATGTTTTTGTTTAGGAAACTTGTCATACCTTTTGCATCATTGGTTGGGAGAGCCACTGTTTCGACCCATTTGGAGACATAGTCAACTGCTACCAATATGTACTTGTTACCATACAAGCTGACAAACATCCCCATAAAGTCAATCCCCCACATGTCAAAAACCTCCACCTCTTGAATTGTTGTCATCGACAACTCGTGACGGCAAGATATGTTGCCTGTCCTTTGGCACTCATCACAACTTTTGACCAAAGCATAGGCATCCTTGAACAAAGTTGGCCAATACAACCCCGATTCCAACACTTTTGCTAGTGACCGATTCCTCCAAATTGTCAACCATATGGTGAAGCATGGCAAGCCAACAAAATATAAGGTTGATCTTTCTCGGGATACACCTCTGAATCATGTTATCCACACATATTTTAAAAAGTAGAGGTTCATCCCAATAATAAGATCGACAATCGCAGAAGAACTTTTTCTTTTGAATTGAAGAGAGTTCATAAGGTACAATACCGCTTGCTAAATAGTTAGCAATATCAACATACCATGGCATCTCCTCTATTGTCACAATGAGTAACTGTTCATCCGAGAATGTCTCTGTTACATCTTCAACCTCCATCCTCTTTTCAACTCCTTTTCTATCATGAATTTCCAGATCGAATTTTGTAGCAAAAGAATCCAATGAATCAAGCGTGGCTTTGACTCCTTATTTTCTATAAAGTACCTAATTGCTACATAGGCAGTATAAACAATAACTTTTGAACCAATTAAGTACGACCTGAATTTGTCTAAGGCAAACACTACAACCAACATTTCTTTTTCCGTCACGGTGTAATTGAGTTGTGCACCACTTAGCGTCCTGCTTGCATAGTAAATTGGGTGCATCATCTTGTCTTTTCATTGCCCCAAGACTGCTCCTATATCATAATCACTGGCGTTGCGCATGAGCTCGAACGGTTGCTCCCAGTTGGGTGCAACAATGATGGGTGCAGTTAACAATCTCTTCTTCATCTAATCAAAATCCAACCTGCAATCATTAGAATACACAAAGGGATGATCCCTTTCAAGCAGCTTACATAAAGGGTTAGCAATCTTGGAAAAATCTTTGATGAATCGCCTATAGAATCCGGCGTGCCCAAGGAAACTTCTTACTGCCTTACCGAAGTGGGTGGTGGCAACTTCTCAATCACATAAACCTTAGCATGGTCACTTCAATTCCCTTACTGGACACTCGATGCCCCAAAACTATTCCTTCTAGTACCATAAAATTGCACTTTTCCCAATTCAGCACCAAATTTGTCTCCACGCATCTTTTGAGTACTCTTCTTAAATTGTTAAGATAATCTTTGATTGAATCCCCCACCACGAAGAAATCATGCATAATATCCTCAAACATGTTAGTGAAAATAGCTAACATGCACCTCTGGAATGTAGCCGGTGAATTGCAAACCCCAAAAGTCATTCTCCGAAAGGAAAAGATGCCATACGGACAAGTGAAGGATTTTTTCTCTCTGTCTTCAGGGGCTATTGAGATCTGGTTGTACCCCAAATACCTATCCAAAAAATAGAACTGATATCGCCCAGCTAACCTATCCAATATTTGGTCAATGAAAGGCAAGGGGAAATGGTCCTTCCGGGTGGCTGTGTTCAATTTTCCATAGTCCATGCAAACCCCCCACCCCGTGACTGTACGAGTAGAGATCAACTCGTTATTCTCATTTTGTATGACCATCATTCCTCCTTTTTTTGAGCACACATTGAACAGGGCTGACCCAGTTGCTGTCAGATATAGGGAAGATAATACCTGCATTTAGCCACTTGATCACGTCCTTCTTTACCACTTCCTTCATATTCGGATCCAGCCTTCGTTGATGTTCTCAGGAAGGTTTGTGCCCCTCTTCCAGAAGAATATTGTGCATGCAAAAGGCTGGGTTGATACCGTTTATGTCTTCCATGGTCCAACCAATGGCAGTCTTACATTCCTGCAATAGTTGCTCTACCTGCACAAATAGCAAACCAAATGATATAATAATAGGCAAAGTAGAATTAGGCCCTAAGAAAGCGTACATGACGTGGGATAGAAGCGGTTTCAGGTCCAACTGTGGTGGTTTTTAATGGTTTTGCAGGTGGTGGTGCTCTTTCTTCTTAGTGCAGGGGCTCGAACTGAGGTTCCCTTTTCCAGAATCCTTGAGCTTTGAGAGCCATGACCCACTCTGCCAACCCTTCACCATCCATCTCTTCCAAATTCATCAAGCAGGCTTCTAGCAGATCCTTGACATTAAGGGTCTAATCCTCCTCTTGCATTATCACATCTACGGCCTCCACCAGTGAGAAGTTTGCAAATTTGCTGGGTCTCCTCGTGGATTATTGAACGTTGAATATTATTTCTTCATTGTTCAACCTCAATTTCATCTCTCTAGTCTCACAATCAATCAATGCTCTCCAGTGGCTAAGAGCGGCCTTCCCAGAATGATGGGTATCTCTTCATCCACTTGACAATCAAGAATAACAAAGTCTGCAGGGAATACAAATTTCCCCACTTGAACAATCACATCATCAAGAATTCATGTCGGTCTTTTGACTGTGCAATCAGCCAGTCGTAGCAACATTGAGTCGGTCTAGCTCTGCCAATGCCCAGTTTTGTATAGATTGCTAAAGGTATCAAGTTTGTACTGGCTCCTAAGTCACACAATGCCTTAGCAAAAGCATAACTCCCAATAGTGCATGGAATAGTGAAACTACCTGGATCAGACACTTTTTGAGCCCTAGGTCTTGTCACTACCGCGATCCAGGTTTGCATTAGAGTTACAGTGGAAAGGTCCTGGAAGTCAAAATTTTACGACATCAGGTCCTTCATCATTTTCGCATACCCTGACATCTCCGTTAAAGCATCCATAAGTGGAATATTCAATTGAATTTGTCGAAGAATTTCCATGAATTTCCTGTATTGATCATCTTTCTTTTGCTTTACCAATCTGTGAGGGAATGGTGCATGAGTTAATCTTTGTTCACTTATTGGTATTATTTCTTTGGCGGAAGCTTTTTCTACCACATTTTATGAGATTTGTTTACCTTCCTTCTCCTTACCCTTGTAAACCTGTGCCTGTTCAACTACAACCTCGGTGAGCTCTGGTGACTTATCTGCCTCTAATGTAACTGAAGTAGTTATTGTAGTCTCTCTCCTAGATTGAGCAACTTCTTGCTTTCTGTCTAAATCTCTTCCATTCTTGAGACTTACTGACACTAGATGATTTGGGTTATGCTCATTTGGATTAATATTTGTATCTGCAGGCAATGTTCCTTGAGGAGATTGTCCAAGGCCATAGATAGTTGTTCCTATTGAGTT
The DNA here is from genome assembly GCA_005239505.1 of Nicotiana paniculata. NCBI lineage: Eukaryota > Viridiplantae > Streptophyta > Magnoliopsida > Solanales > Solanaceae > Nicotiana > Nicotiana paniculata. The sequence continues at coordinate 972 of MDKI01208051.1, read as the reverse complement.
TCGATGCCTTTAATTGACAAATAATGTGCAGCAAAATTCTCTTGCGCCGTACCATTTGTCCCAATGAGTTGTTGCATCATGCCCATGATTTCTACCATGTTATTGTCCTGCTGATGATGAGGTGGTGTGTAGGCCAACTGGTGATAGTGGTGCTGATTATAACCATGCTGCCTTTGATAAGGCACGACTTGGCCTTGTGGTCATGCTCTTCCCTGATTGGGGTTGTGTTGTGGCTGGTTAGGTCTGTACTGCTGGTTTGGTACTGGTCCCCATTACTGTCCACCTTGCCTCTGACCTCCGAAATTATTGACAAAATGCATGTCCTCTCTGAAACCCTGGTTGTCACTCTCTCTGCTACATGAGGACACATATGGCTGATTTATGCAATGAGAGCATAAGCCTCCATTTGTTGTATCCACAATGTGCACTTGATTTGTACCCATCTCATAAATTTTCTTTGTTAGTAAGCTCATATGGGCCATGAGAGTGGCTATGTTTTCTGCATGGGAATTTGATGCGTGGCTAGAATTCATCATTTTAAGCGTTATATACCTTGCATTTTATGTGCTTTAATGATAAAAATACACTTCCCTAATGGGGTTTATTTAATGTGTAGGTGAATTGGAAACGGAAGCCGAGCTAAATGAGAGCATAAACGTCGAAAAATACGCTCAAGAGTCGAAAAGGAGCGACCCGGGACAAGCCTGGCGTTAGCCAGGCGTTACACTTCAAACGCCAGCCATGGCCAGGCGTTAGCCAGGCCTTAGCCTGCTAACGCCTGGGTACCTGTTTCAGTGAACTCCGAGTTTTAAAGGTTTTTAAGTGTTTCCAAGTTAGAATAGAAGTCTCTTACACGGTTAGGATTTATCCCAACCATATAAATAGACCCAAGAACACATCTTTGGATGAGGAGGCATTTTTGGAGAGCAAATACACACACCACACTTGGAAAAGGCTTCTACTTAGTTTTTA